>NJRL01000183.1:248625-261098 GCA_003063815.1 Aphaenogaster rudis
GAGAGAGAGAGAGAGAGAGAGAGAGAGAGAGAGAGAGAGAGAGAGAGAGAGAGATGGAGAGAATGCGAGGAAAGGAAAAACAAATAAAAATAAAAGAGAGAGAGATAGAGAGAAAGAAATGACGACGAAGGAAAACGAGGACGGGATGCAGAGACTGTTGACTCCAAGGAGGATGGACGCAACTTAAAGAAATTTTGTTTGGTTTTCTTTTGTAAGCGTGGCCTGTAAAGACACGTGGACTGCTAATTAAAATATTAGCGGCCAGGTTGTACTTAGAAGTTGTAGCTGAAAAGAAAAGCTCAATTTAGAACTTACTTATCCATCTAAGTGATTTCTCTTCTCTTCGTTCTCTAGCTCGTTCTACAACTTTTTAAGATTTTTTAATTAGCACTTTCTCTTCTAGTTATAATTGCGAACAAACGCGACAAATTATTATTAATATGTATTTCATTTTATTCTTTAAATATAGTGCGTTCAATCTTTTCAAAAATATAAATTTGATAATTGACAATATTTGATTAATATTAAAAGAATTAAATTAAGCACATCACGAACGAAGCTAGGCAAATTAAGATAAGGAAGCTATGTTACTATATTGTAAAAGATTGCAACTTTTACTGTGGACTTAGAAAAATTTCAACATTGTCTATGCAGCGTAAAATGTTAGTCGCCTTACTGCACTTGGCACTATTGCCAATTTAATGGCCAGGAGAGGAAAAAGATTTGAATATTGACCTTCCTTACTTACAAATGTCAGTTGTTCGTGTTTACTCCGAAGAATTCGCTGATTAATATCTCAAGAATACATTTGATCTTTGGCACATTCCTCTCTTCCTGTTTTAATAAATCACGAACATATTCTCGTATATATATATATATATATATATATATATAATATCATTAAATCCAATTTTCACTGACAAGTTTATTATCAGAAATACGCGTACAAATAAGATTTTTTAGTTGTTTAAGAAAAATTGACAATTCTCATGTTTATTTGCAGTTTAATTTTCCCCCCAAAAATTTTTTATAATTATTCTCTGCGTATAATGTTATTAAAAATATTGTATTGCATCCATGATATTTTATTTATTTCGCGCATGGCTTTAAATCTTTTTAAAGCAATGCATTGCTATTAATAAATAAAAATTGATTTGCTCACAATTTGATTGTTTGTGCTTCTTGAGAAAATATTCCAACGCTAAGGGGCAAGATAGGTAGTCTAAATAAATGAATGCAGTCTAACTCTTCGCCTAAATAAATAAAAGCAGACCGAAAGGGTGTCGACTCCATGCATTTCTCCCCTTTTTTGCGCGGGGGTGGGCGAGCCAGAGCAGCAACAGCAGCAGCAGCAGCAGCAGCAATAGCGACAACGGCAGCGACGGGAGTGGCGACGGGAGGGTGAGTCGTACTCAGCGACGTTTTATACGTCGTCGGGTTTCATGCGGCGGGGTAATTTTTTTATTAGCTTGAAAACCACTCGACCCGTCGTCGTCGTCGGCGTCGTTGTCGTCATCCTCGTCGTCGTCATCGTCGTCGTCGTCGACGGTGGCGGCGTCATCGTTGTGTCGCGCACGTCGGTGAGATCCACCCTCGAGAAAAAGATCGACTACCTCTCGCGCACTCCTATGTTCATGTTTTTACTCTTTTTTACTCCCGCTATCCTCCACACCAACGTTGCCACCCCAGTTTGCTCCTCGCGGATTAATCGCGACTTCCCCGTCCACATTTTGCCAGTGAAACAGTCAAAAGAGCCACGCATTCATTTGCTTTATTAAGTAGTTTTGCGCAAATTAGGAGCATACGGTTTTATTTAACTCGCACGTCTTCACATCCACTTCTCTCATTTCTCTTTTCGTTTTTGTTCTAGCTGCTATCCAATGACATATGAGACCAATTATGCGACACGACGATCGGCGCACAAGTACGAACGTGAGTATGGGACACATTGTTGAACTTGGAGTTATTTCGGATGGCAGACGGCCGATTTTGAGGACCGTTAATGTTAGGGACCCAGCGTGTCTGCGATATAATTATCACGAGCGTCAATTAGGTATTCTCGTTTGCGATCGATTGTCTATTCGTTATTAATCGCGCACGTTTAACTTAATTTTCGCCGACAGTTTTCGTTAAGCATGATCCTGAAGACCGTTATATTATCACGAAGATAATTAATTCCTTATTGACAGTTTTTTCAAATAATGCGCATTATTTACAGTAATATTTAGTAAACTATTACTAAATATTAAGCATCTAGCTTTCTTCCATTAGATATTTTTGGTAAATGATATACGATTTGTGTGCAAAAGAACTGTTTGCAATATGCCATCTTTAAGGATATGTAATCTGGCGCGAATGGACGGTAAATTCTACCTTCGGCAAATTCCGGAGGAAAATTAAGGTACTTTTTCTCGACAGGTTAAAGTGTCAAGAACTTAAGACCTCGAGAGCAACCCCTCCTCGGGGTGTCGGGACTGCTTAGAAACTCTTAAAGGGTAATAAACTTGTTTCACGTGCACGCGTCGCTTATTATAACGAGTTTGAGAAATGCCGACAGGTTCACGTTCTTCTGTTCAAGATATTCGTCAGGTCACCAAACAGGATTACAAAACGAGAATTCAAACATTAACGCAGTCTCTTATATTATTTATGGTATTTATGTAAATGACGTATATAACAATCAATTGCATATCTGTACTTTAGAGGTAAAGAATCGTATATCTATTATTATAAATTTAGAAAAAACCGGATTTAAAGTTTTAAATAGGGAAAGAGTGTATTTTTTTAGATATAAAATAAAAGTAGCAATTAAATTTTTTAAATATTTATTAAAGCAATGAAACTGACTACTACTACTATACTACTACTACTTTTTACCTATATAAAAATTTTCAGTACAACTTTTTCTAAGTGTTGTATTTTATAAACTAGTCGTAATGGACATAACATCTTTTACTATATTAAAATTTAAGCTCCTGGTACATTGGAAAAAGTATTAACTCAATTTTGATAAAAAGTGAACATACGATCCTTTACCTCTGAGGTACAGATATACTTTTTTTTACTCCGTACATAATAAATAATACTTATTTTTCCATTTGTATTTCAATCTCAAGAACGTGTGAAGTTAAACGATCCTCGCGATTTCGAGAAGTACAAGCCTCCCTTTGCGCGACAAAATGAGACCCGATGCGCGTCGTGCCGAAATTATAGGAACGGAAGCTATCCTACGGAGGGTCCTCCGGTATTAATGCGAAGGAGAAGCCCTCGGTTCCCCGATTCTCCCAATCACCGACATAAATAAATCGCGCTTCCCGTCTATTCTTCCGCCGCCGTCGGCCGGAATCCCCGCCACTCGATCAGGCATCGCGAATACGCGTCAGCGTGCATAAGAAGAAAAAGGAAAGTGATCGGATAGGACGATTGTGCCGCTCCCGCGATCGGATCGGAGATCCGTCGTTAAGCCGTGCTTACTCTCTGCCAGTCTCGCGGAACGATGTGTAATCAGGCCGACGTTCCCGATTTATTTGAGACAGCTTTATCACCGTACAGCGCGGCCGTACAATACGGCCGATATATCGGCGACGATAAAGGAGATATATTTTTGCACTTTCTCCCGGGTGACACATCGTACGCGGCGCTCTCGCCTCGCTCGCGAAACAGATTTATCGCCGTTTCCGTAATGTACACACCACTGACGTATTATATTAGCGAATCTGGGTGGTGCGCATATTTTTATTTATAAATTCTTTTCCTAGTGATGTCTTTTTTTAGTTGTCCCTGTTTTTAGTGTACATACATTTCTTCCTAGGCGCAGATTTCTTTATCTAATTATAGGATCATCGCGCGCGCGTTTCTCTTAGAAACTATAATCTTATAAATATACACGGAAAAAACGATAAGGTTGCCACAACCACAATAATAGTAACATAATAGTAACAACTATATGCATTTGGTACAGCAAACATAGTGAATGTTGAGACAAACATATATAGATGCACTAGTACTACACAAAACAATGTGAATGTGACAACCACAGGACGTGGCTGAACCAAATATTACTATTATTGTGGTTGTGGCAACCTTATCGTTCCTTCGGTGTATAAATTATAATCTTAATGTATATTAAAAAATATTGATTTATGTCAAATTTTAGCGCGTTATTGGCCGTCGTTGAATAGCGAAAATAGTGTAACGAAACTCTGTAAATTGGAACATGAGAAGGCAACTATATGGAATCCCGAGGCGGATTCTTAGGGGGAAGGGTTCTTGGTACGACGCTTAAGCATGGACTTTAACCATTAGTCTACGAGCCATTAACTAAATTATGCAAGCACCGCCGAACTCCTGCAAACGTAGCACGCGTAAACTTCAGCCATCGCGTAGGGATCCGGATCGATCGAATTATTCATACCATCCACATATGCTGCTCTAACTTACGTTCATCATTAGCCCTTCGCGACCCAGTACGAAGTTTCGCAGTCATTTTTGCCCGTAAACTCCGCGTAATAGATACCGCACGTCAAGTATTACGTTATAATGAATATCAATGCACGTCGTTGTTCAGTTTTTCGTAAAAAATATCTTGAATGTAAATATTACCGTCTTGGAGACTAAATTAGCGATACTATTACGAATAGACGCAATTAAAAACTTGTCGCTGCGACCATTACTCTGCTTAGATTGTTTTTTTCTTGGCTATGTCTTTCAAAAGGGGCAATTTATCAGGAGTGGTTCGGACATGAATTGATTCAGGACTTATTTAGCATACCCCGTTCGAGTTTTCGAATCGCGACAAATTAAAATCCCTTAAAGTTGTTGTATACTCGATCCTGAGAATGTCCCGCTGGTGCACAGGTGTGGGTCACGAGAGGGTCGTTAATGCGCAGCATCGACTTAACTCCCGGCGATTAATCTCCCCGCGCTAATTATTTAGCCGGTTACCGGGAGAGTCCCGGACGGTCGAATAACGGCGTTCCGTTATCGGATGTAGCAGGATCGTTCGAGTGGAGTGGCGGCTGCGGGATGCGGCAGGGGCATCAGTAGCAAGTAGGGGTTTTGGGGGGTGAGATCTTGAGGTTCGGTCGCGTTCACGAGGATACGCTTGCACGAGGGGTTGGGGTCTCGCGCAAGAGTAAATTGATTAGAATTAAAGGGTTGGCTGGCAGGTGCTGCTACGGGGGCTGTTGCAGACCTACCGAGGAAGAAGAGACCAGAGGAGTGAGTAGCGGCGAGGAAGAGCCACGTCGCGAGAGGAACGGAGGGAATCCAAGCCAGAGGGAAAAGCAGCAGGACGTGGGAGGGAAAGGGGCCGAAGGTACAACGGTGACCACAGCCTCGACGCTGATTGGTCGAGTCAAGTTTGTGGCAAGATGGCTGGCTGGCTGGCTGTTGCCACCGCCGCTGCCGCAGCTACTGCTTCTGCTTCTGCTTCTGCTTCTCTATACTCACGTCGTCTCCCTTTCTAGCCCTCGCGCCCACCATTACCCCCCTCTCGCCTCAACCCTTCCTCTAGCTCTACGGCCGCTGCCGTAGTTCCCTTCTACGCGGTCTCTAAGATGCTTTACCTATGTGCCAAATAGATGTATGTACGTGTACACGCCTGTTCGAAACAATGCCGGGCGTGCAACCACCCTCGCGCTCGCCCACTACCCTTTCTCCGGCCAACCACCCCCGTCGCGCCCAGCTCTTCCACGAGGCTGCCACCATCCTTACCGTGCCACACCAACCCTTACCGCTACCTATACGCTCTACCACCGACCACCCACATCGCCCGTCTCTTCCTCCCCCGGCCACCTCCCGTCACCCATAGCTCTCCATCTCAACTCTGTGAGCACGGCGTCACTGCTTCTACCATCCGCAACGCACACCACCACCCACTCCTTTCACCCATCACGTACGCCATCCTTCTCTTCCCTTACGTACCTTTCTCTTTCCCTTTCTGTTTCCACTTCCGTCTTCCTCAAACGCCCGATCCAATCCACCCGGCGGGTAAGACCGTACGGTGCCGTAAGTACGGGAACACCGGCGCGGTCTCTCAAAGAGAATGCGATAATACGAAGAACTTCGACTAATGAGTTAATAGTTGGTGCCTCGCGTTACCGGCAGTACCGGGAAGTACTTTATTCGACGTCGCCGGGAGCAACGAGATTATAACGCGGCGGAGTAGGTGTGAGTGAAGCCACACACACACACACACACACACACACACACACACACACACACACACATACACGCGCGCGCGCGCGCGTTCATTCGCGTGCATACACACAGCCATACGCTCGCTCAGATCCGGAAGAAGTATATGCGTAACGGCGTTGTTGACAACGAGCAAGCCGTTGAGAAAATTCGTCCGACATAATCAGACGACTATCTCGTTTCCGTCGCCCACCTTCCAGGTCGTTCAAGTCGCGCCGATCTCTCTCTCCTCAGCCTTGAACGACTTTTCCTCTTCTTTGCCCGCAAGGTCGCCCGCGGCGGCAGCTGATTTACTGTCGGCGCGCGCCGCTGACGCCGATCGAAGCGGCGTTCATAATCGCGCCCTCGTGCTAATTAACAGGCCTTCAGATCTTTCGGAACTCGTGGTCGAAACGAGGGTAAAAAGTAATAAAGTGCCAGTTAATGGAAAAAACTGGGGTTGACATTTTGATTATTTCTTCTCATTGAGTCCGCGCGCGCGACTCGAGAGTCTCGAGTCGAGACATTATGATAATGTATATGTAAGACATTATGATTAATATATAGAAACTTCGTCGAAGATTTTTAATTTAAAAATTTTGTAAGAACCTGCGCCGAGCAATACGATAACTATATTTATGATTATATTTACAATTGACAGACTATTCCAAAATTTCCAACTATAATCTTGATCAATTTCGGAGTTGTTCTTTCTTGGAAAAATTTCGAGGGAGATTGTTGTTTCCAGATTATTTTCATTAATAATAAAAAACGATATAAGAATCGTTCAGCTACCGTTCATATTAATGCGAACACACGCGAGATTCTTTTCAGCTTGGCGAATATATCCGGCGAGAACGAACGCGGCGTTCAGAGCCACCTTTTGGTTTAAACGTCGCGGAAAAATTCGCGCCGAGATTCTCTCGGCGTGGGTGACGACAAAAAGGAACGGAGCTCGTTCCCTAGCCGCTCGCGTAGGGAAAAGTGCAACCAATAATTTTATTTTCCGCGATAAAGCACGGCGCTCGCGTGGCGTCGCCAAAGCGCCGGGGGTGGCGCGGGCCACCATGTTGAGGGGTACGGGATTGGGGTGCGACGGGGGCAAGCCGCGTATCTTTAGTAAGTAAACAGAGCGCCTTATGAATTTTAAGCAGCACGACGAAGAGAGTACCAGGTCTCTCTCCGCAGCCCGCTTATTTTCGTCATCTCTCTTTATCTTCTCTTCACACGTTCTTTATCTCTCTCCCGCCACCTTTCTCTCTTTTTCGCGGTGTCCTCTATATCTCCCCAACACCCTCCGTCGCTCGTTTTCACTCGCTCTTTCTCCTTTGAGGCGACCTCTTATATGCACGAACCGAGACGGTGAAGAAGAGCAACGTAATTTAGAAAAGTAGATGCGCCAAGATTGTGTAAGCGGCGTTCTTTTCCTTCGGCTTGGCGGTCAAAACACGAAGATGATGACATAGGCAACGAGGTCGTTACTCGGTGTTACTCGAAGGACGGTCTATCGTGAGACTCTCTGTTGTACTTATATAAAAGAATATCTTTATTAGTAATTAGAACACAAGATAAAATATTATTAATTATTATTAATATTAATAGTCACGTTAATCATTTCCAAAGATTATTTAACTTGATATATAAAGATTGTGTGTATGTGTGTATATATATATATATATACATACATAAATTATATTTTATATTCCTCTCCCTTCCCATCTTTAATTTCCCCAGCAATTTTTAGCAGATCATAATTTCCACGATCGTTCAAGCCTACATCAGAAGTTCTCGACCAAGCAACTTTGCGCATGAAGAAGAAAAATACTCGCGCACTGACAGAATTCGTTTGCGACGACGACAAAGCCTCGGGATTTGCGTCGTCTCACGATTGTGGGCGGTCACGCCGTTGTTTTGATATTGATCTCCGGATAGGACAGCGTCGTCGTCTAAGCATTCTAATGGCAAGGGATCGGGATTCTGCGCGCTGCGAGGCGCACGTGCTTCTAATGATTTTAGTGTACCGTGGTATACCCTCTCTGGCGATATATAGGCGGGCACGTATAGCCACGTATCGTATCCGCGTTACCGGGGCGCGGTGTAATATGTCCCGGAGAAGCCCGAGGGGGTGGGCGACTTAGGGTGGGTGCCTAGGGATGGGTGGGAGGGAGGGAGGGAGGCACTCCCCGGGACGGTCTTGCGGGATTCTTAATGGCGAAGGGCCTCCGAGGTAACACTACGGCTATTAAACGCAGACCCTACCACTTCGTCTTCTCTTCCGACACACTCTCCCCGTATGTACGTATCTCTTCTCACCCCCTTCCATACAACCACCGATATATAATTTCAGACTGTACGACCCGAAATTTCGATAGGAAACTTGTGGAAGAATCCATGTTCAGAAAGAGTTTAGTTTTCGTAACATTCTCGCGAGAATCGATTAGGTTTGATTGGTTTTTATTTTATAAGAATTAAGAATTGCGATGAAGAATTACGCAGAATTATTTTCACAAGTCTTGACTGTCGAGCAATACAGTTGCACAGCTATTAATATTAACATAAGTTTTGTAAAGCTCTATGGCCAATAACTTTCTCGTTGAGTGTCGAGATGACAAGTCGATCACACACGTAAAATAAGATTTTAACTTCTAATTAATGAATTTGCAAATAAAGAACGAGACTTAAACGCAGCTAGACAAGTTCGCAAGAAGTCATTGGAGAAAGAAATTGTGGGCAGTGAAAGGAGCCTGCAAGTAAAATTACAGTCACGCGTGAAAGATCGTTCGAGAGGAACGGGATTCGGGAGTGGCGTGGCGCGGCACGGCGTGGGTTGCTATGGGGGGTAAGTAAGGAAAATGTAAGCCTGGATCAACCGCGCTCATCCCCTTTGGCGTCGGCGTTTGACGCGACCGCTGAAATTTTTACTTCGTTCGATTTGGTCTTTCGGTGAGATTCTCCCCGTCCTCTGATTGGTGGACCCTGGCCACGCCCTGCACGTAAGGGTGACTCGCTCGCCCGAGCACTATCAACCCTTATGTATGCCCGATGCGAGCACACTTACGTGCCGGCACGCGTACACATGTGTATGCGTTTATTTGCGGATGTGTGCGCCTATGTGTGTACGCGTAGGGCCGCAGACTCCACGGGTACATACGTGAATACATACGGCCGATACATAGGCATAGGGATGTATATACCGGGTGGGGTTCCGTTCGAGAGACGGCAGTGGGCTTTCGATACGACACGGTCGATCGAACGGCTCGTATTTTCGGTATCGGGGCGTTATCTCTCGGGAAGATAAGCGCGCACCACAGGATGCCTGAAAAATATTTCGACACCGTTTACCGGTGTCTGCATGCACTTATGCACGTATGCACGAATGCATAAGAGGAGTATGTCTGAGATAGCGTTGCAGAGATTGTCGATAGGACAGAGGAAAAATTTGATGCGAAGTTATTATGCCTATACCTACTCTAAAGTTAATTCAGATATCGGGTTGATATTTTTTTTAATTTTGAATATAGACGATCAAATTATCCACTTTATATAATGACTACATTTATATTATGATACAATGATCATAACAGAGAGAGAGAGAAGGGGGACAGAGGGAGACAATCTGGACAACTATTTTAATAGGTTGATATGAGAAATTAAATTCTAATTTATATTAAAAAACCGCATTGATCTTGTATTATAAATAAATTTAATATAGTTAGTGTATTATGTCTTTGACGTTGCGTTTTTCTAACACGTGCAAATAAATAAATCATAATGTTGATGATATATTTGTCTAAAAATGATTTGTCTCGAGATTTAAGAAAGGGTAGACATTCTGCAGTATCTATATTATTGTTATATAAATAATACGAAAAATCCATGTAAATTATACGTTCATTATCTTGTGAGTTAAAAAGTGAGTTAAAAAATTCAAATAAAAGACAGACAAATTCCATTATTTTTATTTCCGACCATTGCGGGGAATAGCTCGTATGTACATGCAACATATCACGGTTAGCCATAATTAGCGACGTTAAAGTATAATAATGACAATATATGACACGGAATGATAATATATTGCACGTCGCGTTGTGTTTGCATATTTCGGGAATAAATTCCATGCACAAGAATGGGAAACCTCAGCGCGCGATCTGGATCGCGTGACTTAATTTTCAGGTATTCCCGCCCAACGTTCGCCACGCCAAGTTTAGCCTCTCCGTATTTAATTACATGGCGTATGCTGTCTCATTCATCGCCCCTATCCCGTAGGGCAATCGTACGACATATTTAATATTTATACGTTTCCGTGTATTGATTTGTTACAGATATATCTACATTGTGACATTTCCCAAAATTAGATACACTGAAACTTCAAGCATCCCCCTGACCGTAATTATTTCTCGATAATTCTTAGCAAAATTGATTCAAATAATAGTAATATACCGGATTATAAATGTAATACTATGGTATTTTATTATTTTAAAAGGTTCCGTGATAAAATTGTTAAAACGTAGTAATTATCTATTTGATCAGCAACATTAAATTATTAAGATTTTATGGCTTTAGTTTTAATTGGGAGTAATATCCATTTATTGCATTCTCATCCATATCTATTGTTTATAATTATCTCATTTAATTAGAAATGTAGATATCAATTACATGGATAATTAATAAATGATAATTTACATTAACGGATAAAACATACTTTTTATCAAACGTGTATATATGTATAATATATGATATATCTTATAAAATATACATTATAATAACCTGCATGATGTAAATAATGATGTAATCAATATGCAACATTAAATAAATGATTGCGCAGAAATTACGATATTATTTATAATAATTCCTTCTTTATCTTGTTCTATGAATATGTATGCGTGAATTTGTGTACAACAGCTTACATACCACAATATCCGCTATAATCGAGATATACCATTAATAAATATATTTGAAAACATTTGTGAGATTATCAGAGTACGAAATGTAATTGATTATTGCGAAATTATTAATTATTATAAATATAGAATATAAATTTTCTATGTGTTAGGAAAAAAAGCAAATCTCTCTATTTTAATTTTTAATAAATAAAAAAATAAGTGTTAACTTTTGCTATCTTGCTCCTAGTTCTTATATTCTTATTCTTTCTCTATTTCTTTATTCTTCTCATTATTCTCAAATTGTATCTTGCTTCTATTCTTCCTCAAATATTTATACTCTTGCTCGTAAAAACGTTCGTTTATAGGTGTATATAAGATGTATAAATGTATGTATATAAGTGTCCGCAGTGTATTCAGCTTTGGTCCGTGGGTTCGCTAATGAACCTGTGCGGATCAGTCATCCCTGCGGGATCGGAGATTCCTAGCAGTAGAAACCGTCGAATTACAGTCTGGCCGTTAGACAAGTCAGTTTTGTCAAAAACAAAAGAAAGAGAAAGAGATAGAGAGAAAGCGATAACGAATGTATATCTTTATCTCTCGCAGGATTTTGACAAAATCGCCTTATCGGCCAGACTCTATTATAGGGTCTGTAGCGAGCGGTCACGAAAAGTGCCATCTAGACTTACGGTCGTCATTTAGAACCTTCTAGAAAAGTCGCAACTTGTTATGTCGATATATACTTTTTTGCAAGTGAGTCACTAATAATCGATCGAATACATTCACTTCCATATAAGGATCATTATAGTGATTCATTGATGAGAAAAAATGTATTTTTCAAGTCCTCAAACAATTCATTTTAATAATTTGCATTGCTTAATTTAATACACCGATATAAATATTTTTCTGTCTTCCTCTCTTTTTCGTTTATAACTTTTTTTACACTTCTGATAAGCAAAATATGTGAAAATACTAATTTTTGTTTAGATTTCCAGAAGAGATTGGGGTAGCCAACCCCACGTTCTACCCAAGGAGAACAGAAAAGTTAAAATAATGTCAATTTAACATCATATTGACCAAATTTATGTAATTTTTTGGTCATGATTGAAATCTCAATCTAAAAATCAAAAAGACATAATAAAAAAGGAGTCAAACAAAGTCATTTTTAAGTCATCTGAGTTCGAGATTTCAATCATGACCAAAAAATGACATAATTTGGTTATTATGATGTCAAATTGACATTATTTTGACTTTTCTGTTCTCCTTGAGTAGACATCGAGTAATCAATCACAAGCAGTGATGTGCGTTTACCTGTAAAGAATTAGTTCTTTACATATGGAGTAAAGAATACGTAAATAATGTAAACAATATGCAAAGAATGTAAACAATATAAAATGTAAACAATTGAAAAGTTTG
>NJRL01000183.1:261608-314798 GCA_003063815.1 Aphaenogaster rudis
GTTCAAATCGTTTACGCGGAGTGAATTATCGATAATTTGAGTAAGTTACTACAGAAGTAACACTCGCGTAAACGTAGTAATATTCAGTTATATTACATGCCGAGTGGAAAGTAGTCGCATATTTCTTCAATGGAAAATGCGTCGTAAGAAAAAATGTAGTGACTAATCAACCATTCGCTTTATCGAAAACAACAGAATGTAAAGAGAAGAGGATCGGGTACATACCTGCCGCGCGTGAGGTAGGCTTCGAAGGTACAAAAACAGGCGTCGACATTCCTTTCTTCATTCTCCGACCGAGGCGCCTCCGGTAGTTCGGCTCGAGCGGCGCTCGCGTAGGTGCTGTGAAAGCTTCAAAACAAAATCGTGTTTGGTGACGGAATTAAATCGAATTTTAGACTGAAATGATTGAAGAACACGACGAAAGAGAGACAATATGCGATTCGGTGGTAAGTGTCGCGATACGCCGTACGTGGGTGCGTCGGCGAGTCGCACGGGGGTGGCGTACGAAGCGCGGATGCATGTACGCGATGATGATCTAACCTCATTTTTCAGAATTCACTGGTGGAAGGCTGCCGTTTGCCGGTCAGGATGCACAGCACGGACGATTGGCGTAAGTAGATTGTACGCGCGTATTGTTCCGTTCATCCCAAAGAATTTATCGTTACCGCGAGGCGCGGCTTTCTCTCTAGAAGACTCTAAACTATAATCCACCACAGTGACCATGGTTGTGATCATCATGTGGCGAGATTGATCTTGAGTTACATTGTTGTGGGACGTACAAAATAGATATCATAGTTTCGTTGCAAAGATACTTACAGATACTTTATGATGCAGATATTCTGGTTGTAATTATATACATTTGATTCTTGTTGAATTATAGTGATCTTCTTGATATGTATTTTATAAGAGTGATTCTATTTTAAACGTAACATTTAAGTCTGAGATATTTGCTCTCTCTCTCTTTCTCTTTCTCTCTCTCTCTCTCTATATATATATATATAACGTTTAAGTTTAAAGCTATATATTATACTTGAATATAACATAATTTTGTTTACAAATTTGTTATAATCAATAAATTTGTATGTATGCAAATGTATTATTTCTAAATATATAATAAATAATATATAGAGCTTATTAAAAGTTATGGCAACAATTTAAACAAAATCTTCTTGTCCTGTAGCACTTGCTGAAATCATCAGCGTTAAGGAAGTACAAGGCGTCAAGTGCTATTACGTTCACTATGTGGACTGTAAGTAAATCGCTTAGTGTTTAAGTATAAGAATCATAAATATTGACGTCGTTATCAAAACTGCGCTATTTCAGTCAACAAACGATTAGATGAATGGGTTATGGAAGATTCCCTGGACACTAGAAAGGTCCAGTATCCTCGTCGTGAAGGAACAACACCAGGGACTGGTGCGGCGACACCAAAAAAGCAAGCCGTTAGTAGACCTCCTAGTCCCAGTAGCGTTAGCAATGAACCAGTCAATGGCAATGCTGTGCTACAAGCGGCACTACAAAAGAAAATGTCTAGAAAAAGAAAAGCGACGTTTCTAGAAAATGAGGATTCTCAAGAGGCCCCGCCGCAAACGCCGGGTCCTAGACCCACTGGCTCCCTAGTGGCGCATCATCATGACGATGTAGTCACGAGAATGAAAAACGTAGAACTAATTGAACTAGGCCGCCATAGAATAAAACCTTGGTATTTTAGTCCATATCCGCAAGAGATGGTAAATTTAACTTGTATATATATCTGCGAGTTCTGCCTAAAATACAGGAAAAGTCGAAAGTGCTTAGAAAGGCATTTAGTCAAGTGCAATTTACGTCATCCACCTGGGAACGAAATATATAGGAAAGGATCTATATCGTTTTTTGAGATTGACGGCCGCAAGAACAAGAATTATGCACAAAATCTTTGTCTACTGGCAAAGTTATTCTTAGATCACAAAACCCTTTACTATGACACAGATCCTTTTTTGTTCTATGTAATGACGGACTTTGATAGCAGAGGGTTTCATATAGTTGGCTATTTTTCGAAGGAAAAGGAATCGACAGAGGATCACAATGTTGCATGCATTCTTACACTGCCACCATACCAGAGAAGAGGTTATGGAAAGCTTCTGATAGAATTTTCATACGAGCTATCAAAATTCGAAGGAAAAACCGGCTCTCCCGAAAAGCCATTGTCCGATTTAGGTTTACTTTCGTACAGAAGTTACTGGGCTCATACGATACTCGATATTCTGCTGACCGTAAAGCCCGTGGTAGAAAACGAGAAGTCGCAGATAACGATAAGCGAGATCTCCGAGTTGACGTCGATCAAGAAAGAGGACGTAATATCGACTCTGCAAAATCTGAATCTCATTAACTACTACAAAGGACAATATATTGTAACATTAAATAGGTAATTTACTGCACAAAATGGAAGGAGATTAGCTACGGTTTACCTGAATTCGGTGAGACCTTTATACTGATGCATATCTTTATTCACAGGGAAATTATCGAACAACATACAACTGCGATGGAAAAGAGACAGATCAGAATAGATCCTAAGTGTTTGCATTGGACACCGAAAGACTGGAGTGTTAGAGCCAAATGGTGAATTTAGCCCGAGTTGACAATAAAACGATGTTGATTTGTCTTGAAATTATTTTTCAGGCATTCTGAAAGCAAGTACGGTTAACAGGTGTACAAAAATTGTACATATATATGTTAATTTGTGACCTTGATGGTCTAGCGTTTTAATAAGACTGTATGGCGTTATGTACGCTTATTGCAATGCTTTAGGAACTTATCGACACACGCAGATCTCGGTTATAGAAGGCTAAAAAATTGTCCTGCGCGAGTGCTCGCGGATTTTACCTGACAAAACATTTGCTGTAACAAACATATACTTTAAAAATGCAATGTTTTAATATAATGATTAGAATTTTTTTAAAGATTCACGAACGGCTGTCATTGTACAGTGGTCAAATTTGTACAGATAATCTACCGCTCTTGTAGAATTGTAAATAAATGTGATTTTATAACATACTTACAATTTCCCCACGGCTCAAGCGCATTTAAATTTTATAGAGAACTATTTGTATAGATATAATCAACAGATTGCTATTTGTAATCCGATTTTTAGCATACAGAGATAAATGAAGTGCATCATATCTATTATGTGTATGTAAATATGTACACACATTTTTTTCACACTGTAATTTATTGTACATTTTCCTGACATAGTAGAAATGACTTTAGATAGTTACGAATATTATAAATTATACAAATACATACCATATTAATGTATATTTATGAATATTCACGTAAGGTATAAAGCAACTTTATTTCAAGAACTATTTCTGCTAAAATTGTTGAAGTGGACATTTTTGGGCGGAGACGATCTAAATGGTGTAGAAATTAATATTACACAAAAGTATAATCCGAAATCGTAAAAATTAAATGTAAATAATTTTCTAAATTCCTAATTAAGATTATCGAATGCCGTCCGGTATTTATTTTTCATTAGTGACTTTATTACAAACCA
Organism: Aphaenogaster rudis; assembly: GCA_003063815.1. NCBI lineage: Eukaryota > Metazoa > Arthropoda > Insecta > Hymenoptera > Formicidae > Aphaenogaster > Aphaenogaster rudis. The sequence goes on from NJRL01000183.1 coordinate 265,141, forward strand.
AAAATTGAATTTTTATATGTTTTACGAGTAGTGTAGTATTATAAGTTTGTAGATCATGAATGCTCTCCATGTAGATTGATATTGATTTTCGTAACAAAGAAACGGTCTAGTTACCAATATAAAATAAATTTCAGCTTAATTTGCCAATCCTTTCTTTTAATGTTGATCCAAATATTTCACATTGCATGCAATATTTTATAATTTTAATATATCATCATCACACACATACGCGAAATTTTAAAAATATTTTATAAAATTCTGTGTTGGAAAATAAATTCTGTGTTGAATTATAAAATTTTACAAAAAAATGCATGCATAAATTTTATGTCAGTATAAATTTTTATTTTATATTAAAACAAGATTTACTTGATTCCCTTAATACTTTATATAAAATTAAAACAAATTTTTATTTTTTTATTGCTTTATGATTAATCGTAAATTTTTATGATTAATAAAATTTTATAATATAAATTTTCTTATATAACATGATTAATACATTTATTCTCCTTTCCTGAACCCTGATTAAACAAACACCTTAAAAAACTTAATATATCATGCTTTAAAAAATAAGAAGATTACCAAATTTCACATAGCTTGTTCTCGATTTCTTCACGATTACATAAACGTTCAGGATATATGAAATTCTATAAAAAATTTTTTTTATGATTTACGCGAAATGCACTAGTATATATCAAAACAAAAGAAAGAGAAGTTCTAATCCTACAAGCATAGGATTCCTACCTTCCATTATGCACTTGACGAGGTTTACACGAACACACATAGAGAAGATCTAGCACAATACATTTTTATTGCCTATATTACATAATAGATCAGTCACGTTATCATCTTTAAAAAATATTTTGCTCGTACGAATATAAATTACAATTTCACTTTCACAGATTCGCGACAGACTTTGTTTCGATGAGCGAGGAGATAAAAGAAAACAATCTTTAGACACGACTTTAAATACAGCATCTTTTATATATATATATATATATATATATATAGATATAGATATATATATATTTTTTTATATTCAACAGTAACATCACAGTAGCTTCATATACAATAAATCTTTTTCATAATTTTACCTATATTCTTTTTGTGTTCGTTACCACGTAAGCGCGACACGGCGAGTTCCTAAGATTCATTACGACGACAAGCGGAAGGAAGAAACTCGTGTGCACGCACTTTTCACAATTGTCAGGTCACAGTGATCTCATACCGATATGATCGCATGAAACTGGAAACGCTCTTTGATATTTGCGTAAATTGATATACGGTAACCCTGTCCATTACACGCACTATTAGTAACTTGAATCCACGTACACAACAAATATGAGTGCGATATTTCAGGATAACAAATTATCAATCGAGTAATACATCACATCATTGCGAAGCAAGCTGAGATCTGTAAACGATAAATCATTAATGCGGTGGAATTAAACATCAGAATAAACGAAATAACATTCGGGCTGATTACAAACTGATATCGATCACTCGATATCACTATTTTCGTATTGAGAGAAATGTATAGTTGCAGGAATCGAGAACCACGACTTTTACTTTTATACTGGCCACACTGTGGAAATAATTCGAATATGATAGTGTTGTTTGTAAAAAATAGATTTTTTTCGATTTAATTGTAAGTGTGTTAGGGGAATGACATTTTACATTCTCTATCATCGCTAAATATTTTATAAACATCCGAGCACATACTCTGTGGAAATTATAATATTACACAGGAGTAAAATTCAGAATTTATAATAGTGTGGTTCACACACAGAATAAATCGAAGAGAGAGAACACTCAGGAAGAGTACAGCGCCGCGAAGTAGAAAAATAGTCGTGGCATCTCGCTGCTGCGTCTGTGCGTGCAATTGAACGGACAATACGTTTCCCCCTTAACAATAACGACAACAACAACAACAACGAGACGATGAAAATCCAATGGCAGCGGTATAATGTCGAGAAGAACAGCGAGTATTTAACAAGATAAGAATGACAACACGTACACGGCATCACAACAACGGCATTTATAGACTATCGCACAGATAACCAGACGCATACCACAGAATTCGAGAAGCGCTTAAGATTACGCACAACCCTCGTATATCGCACAAAACGCAGAGATTATCCTTAGCCAGGCGCACATTGAGCAGTTAGCACGTCCGCACACATTTCTCCGCATTATCATTCATAATTCCGCAGAACTTATAATCAATTAACATATTTAACAGCCTATATTTTATTAATATATATATGCAAACAAAATAGCGACTTACAATTGCTTGATAAAATCTATAACAGTATTTTGATTTGTATGATTAGAGTGGATTAGTCGCTAAGATTTCTTATCCACTATAAAATATACAACAGAATATTATTAAAATTTATATACATAACACAAACAGTCAGGAAAGATTAAGGAACTGAATTCTCAGTTTTAATCCTTCACGATATGCCATTTGCTATCAAATTATTTTGATAAAATGATTTTACATTTCTTACGATAACAAAATGATGCCCTTGGCGACGCGATCTTTCCCTATCTTTCGGAAATCCATTAGCCGTCTCAATGTGCGTCTGATATTACGCTTACTTACTCTACTTACTCGCCGGAGTCCGCTCACGTGGCTCACAATATTTCGCTACGCAGTTTTGACTTGTCGCATTATACTCTTTCTCTCCCTCTCATTCTCTCCCCTTTTTTATCGTATGTATGCACATATATGCCATGTGTGCGTGTGTGTGTATGTGTGTTTACATCTTAATATATATGTATACGTATATATATATATATTATATATATATATATATTTCTCTTTCTTTTTTTTTTCATTTGCCTCCTCTTCTCTCTTCCTCTGCGAAACAATTCCTTACATATTTGCGTGAATGTACAGTTGAACAATAGGCGGCAATGGCTGGACAGAATGGCGTTCGATGATGTTTTTTCAAATTTTCATTTTTTGGGTGTTCTCGAGAGGGGGTGTCGTCGCGCCTCGGCATGGCGCGCTACATTCCCCCGTTTTTTCGCTCTATCTTTCTTGACAACGAGCAACGCCTGGACTGTCGTCGAGTACAGTAAAAAAAGTTTTGTTTTGTACATTAGTATATACTCGTGCTATGGCGCGAGAAGAGGAAGAGTTATACACGACAGGCGTAAGTTTGTACTGATTCGTGATAGTTTTTTTGAGCGAACTCGGGCGCAGGCTCGAATCTTTTTACGTTTCAAGTAAAGATAATTAATGTCTGTATAATTCCAGCCAGTTCGGTTTTCGTTGCTAGAGATAGAAATGAACTTCATGAGAACATTTTTGCGTGTCTACGAAATCGAAATACACGCTCGTCAAAATTATGTCGGATATGCTGTGTTTCGGTTAAACGCGCGTAGACGATTCGATGCACCTACATTACCAGCTAGATGTTCACAGAACACAGTTTTCTGCAGAATGCAATTTTCGCATGAGATACGCGATCGATCGACTATCGTGGATTAAATCGTTTCAAGCGCAAGATTATAACGCACATTAAAAATATTACATATCGTCCTTAAATATAATGCTTATGTCGATTTTACAGATGATCATATTTGAATAAACTTCAAATCTGTTTTATCTTACACATAACATTGCGCGCAATTACGTAATCGTAATTTTATCGCGATGACGTATCTCATTGTACTATGAAAAAAAATTCTATCAGCAATCCTGAGTGAACCTGCGCCAAGTTTTACTCCGATAAATATAACGATGAATAATGAGTTTATGGCGCGTCTCTACATAGATTGGGAGACGTCGTAGATACAATGAACAATCGAATACACTTCGATCACATACTAAAACTACACGCTTACACACTGACGAAGTAGAATTTCGAGTTTCGCCCGCTTCGCGATCTGTTTTCTATTATCGTGTGGCTCCTACATTTGGATTTGTTTTGCAAAAATTATGCTTACTTTCGCGAAAGTCTATGACTATTAATACTTAATTATCCAATCTCTGAGAAAATTATTAACTAAATTAATTAAAAAAATAACAATTATGCCCGTGATTTACACTTGTATCTTTTTCCTTTGTCGTACGATAAATATATTTACAAAAAAATCCTTTAAAAAAAAAGAATCTGTATAATATTAGAAACGGACAATCACACGAATTGATCTGGCATACGGAGATAATCGGATTCAATCGAATGGCGATATTTCGAAATTCTACTTTCGTCCAGCCGCTTGCCTGAACAATAAGACACTTAACAGTTTGGCGCCCTCCACAGCGGAGGAGACCGATTTTAATCCTCAACTACTATAATTATATGTATGTGAATGAAATAACTGCTACGATGAGGTCAATTTTGGACCCAATAATAGAGTACAATTATCTTTGATTATTATTGATGTCCCTGCATAAAATGTCTTATTCAAATGTATTGTTTCGTATTCACGAGATTTTGTCGTAAATTCTGCTTTGCAACAATCTCGGATTGAATCGCGGGCAAATACTTTTCAATTTGTAGAACAAAATATTCACCACTGCCGTCTCGCATTCAGCGCGGTGAAGTTTAATCTGCATAAAATGTCTTATTCAAAAGTATTGTTTCGCATTCACGAGATTTTGTCGTGAATTCTGCTTTGCAACAATCTCGGATTGAATCGCGGGCAAATACTTTTCAATTTGTAGAACAAAATATTCACACCACTGCCGTCTCGCATTCAGCGCGGTGAAGTTTAATGCGAACCAATACTTTCCTTTTCTTCGCATCAGAAAGTAGAATTCAGAAATATTAAAAAATGTCAATACTTTTTAATTCTTTTCAATCCGACATTTTATGCAGGGGTGCCTATATCTGGTTCCGTTATTATATCCGACAAAGAATAAATCATTAAACGTCTTTCTACTGATAGTAATTTTGAGATAGATAAATAGATAGATAGATAGATAGATAGATAGATAGATAGAGAGAGAGAGAAAGAGAGAGAGAAAGAGAGAGAGACAGCACGTAATATTACATATTATAAATTACTAATGGTATATAAATAAATCTTAAATAATTTCTACGCAGTGTAGAAATTTTTTTTTGCAAATTATTTCTTTTTGTTAAAGAGTTTGAAAAAACATTATATAGATTGTGGATATAAAAAATAGCCAGATATATAATCTCAGACATTATTTCTGAACTGCATCGTAAAACATTGGAAACTAAGAAATCTGCATTGGGAACAGATTTGAACCCATCGTAGTGGTTGAGGATTAACGGCCTTTTACCTTTACGAACATTACACCATAATGTTATTTGTTACATATATAATAACACAATATACAGCGGGGAATCGGCGCTTGAAAATATTATGTCGTATCGCGGACGACCAACCGAGATTGTGTAAAAATATTTCTTCCTTTGGAACATCGAAGAAGAGATCGACTTCTGAAAAATATCTTCGGAAGAAGAGAGTGTCGTTCGCGGGAATACGTGTTCTGCATGTCAATCGCGCGATTTCTACTCTATTTATTCTCTTTCCGCCTCTCGTCTTTTGATATAATCGTTACTGGAGCACTGCCGGAATCAGACTAGTCGAGGTCTCGTTTGATATTCGCAAGGATTCGTCGAAATCACGAAATGACTCCAATGAAAATCCTCTTCCTTTTGGAAAGCTATTCTCCTACCGGAGAGAGATCGTCGATATGTCTCTTCTCTTCGTGGAACGGGAAGATCGAGTGGTTCACGATCGTGTAATAAAAAATTTTGCGGCCACAGATAAGTATTTCCCTGGAAGGGAGTCATTTTGCTAAACGAAAAAGAGGCCCGCGCGTTATCGCGCGAAGAATTCTTTCTCCAGCCTGCCCTCTCCGTGGATTTTAGAATCTCTGTCTTAGAGTATTTGAAAATATAAAATCTACGATAGAAAACAGAACAGACCTCGAATAAATATATGTATATACATATATATATGTATGTATGTATATATGTATATATATATTTTTTTTCTCCCAACATTCAACATCAATTCGCTTGCGGTGTTATCGTTATTATATTATTATTATGCCTCATTTTACTAGCATCATTATTATTTTCATTATTATTGTTGTTATTCATCGTTTATCGTTTATCGTTTTATTCCTATGTATGTATGTCGATACGTATATATATTATATGTATTATGCCTTTAAGCTTACGTAATAGTAAACCATTCTTACTTGTTATTAATAACGCTTTCTTTTATGATACAGATTGTCATGTGTCGGCAATTTATTAAGTGCCGCCGATACGATACGCACTCTCAATCAAAAGCCTTTTTTGATCGATGATCATTAAAGTGAATTTTTCTTAATCTTTTATATCGACAACGTTGTCGTATCGTCGGGTGATTCGATCGCTACTTTTGTTTTTGTCATTTCACCGAAGCCAGATGACATTATCACACGATAAATTTTACTGATCAGATTTATCTTCGTCATCGTTCATCTGCGATATTGAAATATAATAGAAGTCTTCCTTAATTAACAATTACCTTGACTTTTAATCGATCAGAAATTTTATTTGTGTGAATCTTCTCATTAACGGTATGAAAATTGTGTTTGTCCCGTGCTCGCATTATCTGCGTCTCATTTCAATCAATACTTTACGTTTAATTTTGTCAGTCATATATTAATAATGAATTCTGTGAAGATTGATAATGCCTATTTACGAAACTTCAACGCGAAACTCTAATCACATCGTAATGTGTTTCCTGCTTGATTCATCAATATAATATATACTTGCTATCTTATGACAGCTTGGAAGAGCTTATATACTATCAAAAATAACGTTTTTTGTAATGATATTGAATCACGAAAACAAATATTGAATTAAAATATCATAAGCATATTCAGAAAAATATAGAAAAGATAAGTAATAAGAATCATTTTTAAGAATGCTATTATCATAGCTATAATATTTTTTTAATTTTATAATATTTATTCCAAAATGAAAGCAAAATTCAATTGGAGATTATTAGAGATTATGAAATATATATTATATGGAAGTATTGTTATAAGCCAGTTTTCTCTGTATTTTAAAAAACGAAAATAAAATATATAAATATTTTAAATAGATGATAGAATATTTTGTGTCATTCAAAAATAATTATGTACGGATTGCTGAACTTTCATATTAACCAACGTAAACCAGTATTTCACAAATTTAACTGACATTTGTCAGATAATCCAAAAAATTCTTGAAACTTTCTCAATTATTCAAATTCCTTAAATAACTTTTCAAAGAAACTCTCTAAAAATTTTCTATCAAGAGTATATCTCCATTAACATCGGCCTTGTAGCACTATTCTCCTCATAGATGATTCATTTTGATAACGAGGATGGCAGCTTGATACGCTACCAGATGCGATTGAATTACTGGACGAGTATCAAATAAAGTTTACGCGAACGGAGCCAAGATTGATGTCTAAACTTATTATTCATCGAGTAGCTCAGCAACGACCTTGTGTGATATCGGAGAAATCTATCATAACTCTTGTCAGGGCCCGCAGAGTAATTATCGACTCCTACATATCGAATATCGCGGTCGCAGTTAGATTGCTCTAATTGCAAGTCATTACCGCGAAAAGATCTCGATTATTCGCATATAATATCCGATAACACGACATGGACGCAGCAATGTGTTACAAGAGAATAATTTTCCTATCGTTGAAGAACCTGTCGGTCCTTCATCGATAGATATTTTCACATCATCCTTGCGGCACCTTTTGCGTATTTTTTAACTTTCATAGTCCGCAGTCGAAGCTTTCTTGATCCTGCAGATTCTTCTGGTATGCCTCCAAACAGCTGTCGATGTTTCTGTATATGCCTGAATTCGCTTGGTACATCAGAGTCTCAAGGATCCTCTCGTTCTTTATAACTTTCGATGGTAATACAATCTGGAAAGGAGAGAAACATCCCTTTTGTATTTACGCTAATAACCAAAATAATTTATAGTATTTCGCACTAGCAGTTAATCGCGTTATATAATTTTTACCTAATCATTTATGTAATTAAACTTAATTCCTTTTTTCATCTACCTTCTAATATCATGTATATTTTTCTTTTGATATCTACCCTAATTAGTTCCTGGGGTGTTATCTTATGTAACTTGAGGTCCCTGCTGAGCCTATCCATGATACACTTGAACTCCACCTTGGAGTCGATCTTGGACGTTTTGGTTTTGATTCTGTGCTTCGCCCAGTTCAGCATCGCCTCGAACTTCTTAACCTCCGGCAGTTCGAGGCCACGGCACATGATCATCTGCACCATCGATTCGCTCAGAGTGACGAAGTCCGCATGGTTAAAGAGCATTTCCGCCCGCGTCTCGATGAATGCGAGGATCATGTTGACCAATTCCGAGGCGGATGTGTAACGCCAGTAGTAATTCTCGAGGGCGCACAACATCACGCAGACGATCTCGACCCTGAGGAATTGTTTGGCGTGATGGAAGCAAGCCTGAAGAAGCTCTGGCAAGTCATAGTGCTCTGCAGCGCATATCAGACCAGGTATGTTGCTGCACGTCAACGGACAAGATCCGGTGTGCAGATAGTCCAGCAGAATTCGAAAAGTCTCTGGATCGAACTCGATGATGTCAAACTGAAATTATTTATTTGTATTAATGGAGGATTAAAACTACAACTATGACAATTGCGGCTTCGAGATTTTTTAAATTAGTCTCTAATATTTCTTAGAATATTAATTTAGCGTGATTTAATATTAATCAACAAACGCTGGTTATAAAGGTGGAATAGATATATCAATCATTAAAAATTATTTTAGAGCAAAATAGTGGAAGAATAATAAAAATATTTCATCTTATAGGATATAGAAAATATCATTGCTGTTTTTTATAACTTTAATATAACTTTATCATAATTTTAATATAATTGATAAATCAATTAAATAAAAATTTCTCAGGAAATTGTAATGTTGCACAATAACTGTCTTCTAAAAATTTGAACTTTCTAAAAATTCTCTTTCATCGTTTTCTTCAATACCGAAAGACGTTGGCCAATCGTTGGCTCACCTCAGTCTGTGCTAATTTGGCTCTATCTACTTTCTGTGCGTCCGCGCAAACACTAAGTCGCGGCACTGCCAATGATTGAGCTGCTTTGTCCTTATCCTTTGCTTCTTTATCTGTAAAAAATAGTATTCAACTTCTGACCTTTCTGTCGCAAAGAATACAACGTTAGAATTATTATCTTATTATCTCTCTACGATATATTTACAAGTTTAATTATGCATCATACTTGAATAAACTTAAAAAATATCTGATATGAGATAAATTGATCCTGTTCCTCGTAAGGATTGAGACACGTACTACTGCAATCTTGCGAGCTGGCCCATCGCTTTCGATCCTCGCTCTGTAGAGTGCTGCCATGCTTTCTAATACTCCTTCCCCATCCCGCCGTGATCGTACCCAATCGTGAGAAGGCCCGTTTCACCATCGGCGACGAAGGGACACTTTTGGGCCTAAACACATCAGAACCAGTATCTCACAGAAACCGCGGAGCGGCACCTCAAGGTATGGAGATGGGATTTACAGGCATTTCACGCAGAGATAAGGATGATTCCAGGTATAAGGTGGAAGGGAGGATAATTGGAGTATCTGAGTATAATTGGAAGGGAGAAATATTGAATATAAAGTCACGAAATGAAAACGAGACAACGACGAAAGCTCAATCTCCGAATTAACAATTTGTACTTGTCAACGTGCGAAAGATCGAAACAATTTGTGCGCATAATTCATCGAATCCATAGCAGCGATGTAGGAACTTTTTGTCAATTTAGTCAATACAATTAGCGATTATTACGTAAAACTTAGAATATAAAAAAATAACGACAGTAATATAAATTTACTGGCGATAATATCACAATAAAAGTTTGACGAAAGGAAGCATACTTGATATCAACATTACTAACAGAAACGAGTGGAAAAAGAATATATACAATTTATAATAGATAGCGCTTCTTTTTTCAGAATATACAGATTAAGAGAAAAAGAACGTCTCAGAAAAATACTAACGAGCAAATAGCAGACTTCATTTGTGGAAATTTGGACAATAATTGTCGTTTTTCTTCAGCGATCAAAGTGGAACGAATTCGTGAATCGTATCATTCGACAGAATATTGCAAGTGCCTCTCAGAGAAGAGCATGCTACATAAAGTCCAATACAAACGATACATGGTCTGATTAAATTTGCAACTTTTGCATTATACGGTAATAAATAAAATGTTACGAGATAATCATGCGGTGCCATGAGGATAGGAGACATGGATGTGCCGTGAAAAGATACATATATTACAATCAAATAACGATATAAATATAAAAGAAACATTCGACACTGAAAATCGCAGGCATTAGTCTCACCGTTCAAGCGAGATTTTCAATTTATTCTCATTAGAGAAATCCAATTTCTATCTCACGTAAGATATCGCATAATCCACCATAATCTTGCTCGATCTTTGATTGAGACTCGAACGTGTTTGCAGCCAACGTCCTAAGCGAACGCTCTCAAATCGCCAATCAGTCTCGCAACCATATTTTGTGGATTTATTTAGCATTGTTCTCGATTCATTTAACGATTTTGATTTCGAAGCTTACCAGTTTTCGTAATGACGCATTCCACCACTTTAACGAGCGAACTTCGATATCAACAATTCCGAACTGGATTCATGAGACTAACAGATAAATATTGGACTAACGACAACATTCATGATTGTTAAAACGTACCTAGGACTCTCCATGTCGGGAACTTGTAGGAAATTCGAACTCTTCGGCTTCTGCGGGCTAAGCAACGTCGGCGCCGGTCTTGCAAGCAACTCAGCAACCGGTACTTGCGGGCTTCCGAAGCCCGCTTGAATTCCGTATAACATTTCTTGAAACACTCTGTATAAAGACAAATACGACAAATCGATAAATTTTCACGTTAAACGTTAGAACGAATTTCTTATGCTTAATTAATTTTTCATGCTTCCGGTTAGCAGATATGTCTTTTACATAGTTAATTAACTGGTCTAATTAGCTGGTTCCACTTATTTATTTAAATTTCTCTTAACTATTTCAGGCTCATTAATCTGTAAAACATTGAGCTAATTAGAAAATACTTATCTTATTTGAAATTAATGAAGAGAAGAAAGGAACATTGTTTCTGGCCAATAAATTATTGAAAAACATTTTTCTATACCACACAGATATAATCAAGCACAATAATTTGAGTTTGTTGGACATTAATTTACATTTTCGCAAGAATTATTATATGTATCGTGTTTTAAATATCTTAAACTTTATTTTGTTTGATTACGAAATGAACAAATATCATGCTCATAATTTTTAAAAAAGAAAAAATATTTGTTACCTGCTTCTTACTGCTAGAATCGCCCTAACGCCGATGAATCGGACTTTTTGTTTTTGCTGTCCCGGCACGAGGAAAGACACATCGAAAAGACTAGTGTTTAGCGTCACGTTCGCTGAATTATTGAGGAACACCCTGGTGAAGTCCTTTGCGAGTTGATCATAATCTTCGAACTGATCTCGCACTGAGTCTAACAATGGTGAAGACGGTCTCATGTGTCCAATCGGTCGCCAAGAACCTCGTCTAAGAATCAATAATTAAACTTAATCCTACTGATCGAGCAATATTTGATTGAACGTTGTATAATCAGCTATGTAATTAACGAATTACACGCGGAGCTAATTAAATTAGTTATTTATTAAATACATTTTAATATTAAAGACATATTGCGTACATCATAAAATATACAGGAAATACCGTAACAAACACTTCATACAGAATATATTAATTTAATGCAAAATATAATAATCGTATTTTCAGATTGTTCTTTTACATATACAGACATTATAGTCAATTTTGGAATATTATTTCGTGATCGCGTCTCACCTGTATGGCTTCGGAATCTGACCGGTTTCCGCGTGATTAGCGAGATTCGCCACGATGTCCTCCAACATTTGACTTCTCGTCCGCTCCTGCATCCTCGCGAATTTCGGCGCGGAATAGCTCGCTCTTTCGCCATTCACGATCTTCGTCAATATCCATTCTCGGAACATCGGACCTGTTGCGCCCGGAAACCCAATTCGATAAGTTCAATGTGGGTGAGCTTTTAAACTGATACAATCCTGAGATAGCCAGCCAATTTAATCTTACCATTTACATTGTCATTACTTTTTATAATTAAAAAAGCTCGGTAATTGTAGCGTAACGTCAAAGAGGAAATTAACAAAGTAATATCAAATTTACTGAACTTTATTGTAAAGTATATAGATTTATAATGAAAATTATATTATGCAAATTATGTAATTATATTGTTATTTGATGCATCCATAATGCCAATGATTAAACGTTAAATAGAATAACATCTGCTATGATAGGAAGAAAAATGTATAACTCTCTATGCGATGCGATAACTTTTTGTAAATTTAAATCATCGAATAAAATTAATTTTTCTTAGTTTTCTATATGAAAATGTAATAACACCTTTTTCAAAGACACTTTGCTCCCATAGATACGGTTTGTAGGCCCCAACTTCGTCCCTTGTAACTACGGACACCTCATATCTCGTGATTTTCCGTTTTATCCGTGGACTCACTCGCACCAAGATAAATGTGTGCAAAAAGTGCGACTTGATGCAAGCTGGACTGAAGCTCGTGTTGTCAGCTTCCAAAAATACGACGCACACTATATCGTTGCCAATGTGCCTTTTTCTCTGAAGCTGCACACGAGCAAAGAGAAAAGATTTTCAATTAAATTCTTGGCACATTTTATCATTTAAAACTTTTCTATCGTGTTGAACGAAAAATTTAATAAAAGTAAAATTGGGGAACAACAGTGCAAACTCACTTTTTGAGGATCGTGTTTCTCGTAAGGCAATAAGGTGGACACGTGGAACATTATCTCGATACCCCTCCAGTTGGTGTAGACAGAATATAGGCCCGTCAAGTCGTGTACGGTGTCGAGACCACCTTTGTACTTGTCAAATCCCTTCAGCCTGATCTTGTCCCCGAGAATCTGCAGGAATTCCTCGAAGAGCAGCGAGTTGTCGTTGTTATCGAGTATCTCCTCCTCACTGTACTGACCTTCCTGAACATAAATCATCCCCACCTTCAGCTCAGACTTGATAAAAACTTGATCGAGCTTCAGAAGTTCTTCGGGCGTATCTGGCAATTGGCCCAAGATTAACGGTGGATTGATGTTCACCTCTTTGCCGAGACTACGTACCACTTCTTCTCGATTATATCTGCAAAAAAAATTTGTCATGTCTCATATATCCTCGAGGAGATATTAATCGTAACACGCATTCAATCGACAATTTTAACTTATTGAATGTGAACCTGCGAGAGAGAATAAATTTCTAGTACAATTCTGATACAACTTTTCAATTACAATTTTAATACATACATAGTTAACAATGCATTTTATCACAACTTTCATTATTCTAGAAACATTTAAAATATTTATATTTGGTGTAATAATTTCTAGTTTTATTAACGTGTAATATTTAATCTTTTACAAACGTATCCCTAAAAAGTATCCCTAAACACGATATATGTACGCAAGAATAAGATGGATTTAGGAATTACCGGTCGGCAAAGACGCAGCTGGCGGGGATAAGGCCGTGGACCGTGTAACTGATGGCTCTGACTAAAATCCTGAACTGGTCACGGTTGTTAAGCGTTTCTTGTTTAATGCTGAGTATCACCGGCCCCAAATCCTCATCGTTTGTAAAATAGTTCCAATGTTCCGAGCCGTAGAAATATTTCTCGTAGGTCTCCTGTTCAACTGAGGTGAGCTCGAAACCCTGATTCTTTTCCCATTGCTCCTCGATGGTAGTTTTCTTTCGAGGCGGATCGTCCGTGTCGCCTTCATTCTCTTCGAACAGGCAGGAGCTCTTGTCCTGCCGCTTCAGCATCGACGAGCGCTCCTCCGCGCTCTGTCCCTCCACCTGTTCGGGATCAGTACCTTCGTGTTCGCTCTCACTTTCGTCCCAGATCGTGTCCGACGTGATCTGTTGCCGTGAGCATTCGATCCAGTAACCAGGTGTTGGTATCAGGTTGTGCGGAAACTCTTGACAGAACTCGTCTACGGGGAAATTTATTTTCAACTTGCGTCTATTCCTAATTCGTCCACTTATTATGAATGATATTTTCTAGAGTGAATAGTGATGAGCAAAATAAATTTCTAGAAAGAATACAATTAAAGCAAATCGTTAGAATGAGTACAGGATCTCTATATGATAAACTGTACTTGCCGGAATTCTGTAAGCAATTATAATCCTGCCTTTGAAAAGTTGAAGTTTTGTAGATCAAGCGAGAAATCGTTAAAGAGTATAATTGAGGAGTAATATCATAGCGTAATAAAAGTTATAACATTGTCGTAGTATACTTTGTACGTAAATGTAATAATCCTCAACGTTTTCATCATGAAGCGCGCGGACGTCGATTGGGCAATTTCGCTCAAAGCGAGATTAACGTTAATTAAACCCGTTCGACTAGCGCTCTTCTCGGCGGAGCAAATTGGTAAGCGATGGCGCCGATGGTGTCTTTGTTCTCCGCATATACGAAAAGGATCGGTCGGATCATCCTCGAGGCAAAAGGGGGTTTGTTTAGAAATTAGTGCAACAAAGAGAATGAGAGAGAGAGAGAGAGAGAATATGAGAGAGTCGGACGGAGCAAATAATATCCAAAGACAAGCACTCTGCCTGAAAATCATTAAGAGAAGAATCCGATCCGACAAAATAGTGCCTCGAGGACGAATCGACCGTGGGGTAGAATCTAGTTGCGAAGAACCTCGAAGAGATTTTCCTTCCACAACGCCGGACTCACGTCCACTTAAGTAGGTATCCCCGGTAATATGTTTCTTCTTCTCCGTCCCCGCGCGCTCTGTCGCCTCGTTTTATCAATCTTCGTCTTCCTTTCTGCCCGGCTGCTCCTTTCCTCGGCGCACGGCTGTCGACGATACCGCAGTCGATTCACTGTAAGGTAGAACACCAAGCTGTTTGCAAACAGGGCTTGGTATTCGAACTTAGAGTGAGCCGCCCGCGGTGCCCTCCTCTTCTTCGGTTCTGCTGCTGCGAATCGACCTAATTGCGGGGCCCTTTGTTCGCATATAATGGCCATCCATATCTCACTGGAAACCCGAATTTCGACACGGCGCCGGTGGCTATGGTTCCCTCGATTTCCTTTGGGAATCGCGGGATTTCTTCAGTTCGCAAAGCAAAAGGGATCGTACATCAAAGGAATAGATAATTCCTTAAGGGATAAATATCTTAATAAGTAAATACCAACTGATGTGTGTATAACACAGGATAAATAAATATTAGCACTTCCATCGATGCCATTGATCGGGATCTTGTGCCTAATAATAATTTTTAGAAATTTGTTATACACTTCGCCTTTATGCTTTTGAACCGCGTTTCAAGATTGAATAGCAATCGGCATGTTCAAAAGGCAAAATGTATAAAATTCATAAAAATTATTATTAGGCATAAGAACCTGTCGGATAGTCCGACATATCAATATTTATTTATTCTGGGATAAATGTTATAACTATGGAAATTTATGCGAAGATTATTTGATAATCACAAATTAATACCTGAAGATTACAACAATGCTCACAATCTAATTTGATTTCAAATTATCTGCTACATGCATAATGATCCAACGCATTAAAATACAATCTGAAGAAACGCAACAACTATCATTTCTTCTTTCACGAATATTTCTTCGTGACCCTGATTCGTCACATTTTTACATAAAGCTTCGACTATCTGAATTTAGCATAACAAGGTAACTTCGTACATATAATCGTGCGTAATCCAAGACAGGCGGAACCACCTGTAGCTTCATCTCATACATATGCACTCTTCCAAAAGTCGGTGGCGCCGGGTTCGTTCGCGAAAATGCAGCGCGATAAGAGGGAGGAAGAATGAGCGATCCCGACGGTGACAATGAAAGTACTTACCGGAGCACGCCTGAGGTGGCAACGGGAAGATCAGGGTGGTCGAGGATTTTCTTCTCGCAACTGCACAGCCTAAACTTTGTGGTTTGAAGCTGCGCAACTGCTGCATGAAGTCCGAGCACTCCATCAGCGCCACGTCGGCAAAGTGTAGATCGCAAAGTATCTGGTTCTTGAATCTGGAATGCAGAACTACCCTCAGAATCATTTTTCGAAAACAAACGGTATTTTACGCGGCTGTTTTTTATCCAAGAATTATAAAAAGGCATCTCTCTATGGAGTCGCGTTTGCAGCTTCAGAATGAACATCAGCTACTGGCAATGAATAATAGTAATATTGTTTTTTTTGCATTAATCGCAAATATATGAATATAATAATTGCGATATTTTTATTTGATAATACGATAATATCGCTTTATCGTGTAATATTTTTTTAGTTTAAATTTGATGTTATCAATCGTGAAAATAATCGGATAAATATTTGCAATAAAAACTCAACAGACTGATTGTAAAAAAATAATGAAATAGATCTGATTATATTTAAAAAATCTCTCCGAGAGATTGACGCATTTCATTTCAACGTGATAAGACCTGCGAACTCAAACGAGTTTTATCATGGATGAAAACAATCAAGAGAAACGAAGTTTCATGAGAGTTCAGATCGTTTGATAAAATGCGAATCCGTTGTGGCGTCCCAACGGCGGCTGTTATTGGAACACGTCGCTCCCTTATCTTCTTTATCGTTTGCTTTTATCGCATGGATTTACGCGATATCAATTAAAATCATGGACTATTCCGAGATTTGCGAGAAACCATGATAATCCACAAAAGAACACGTTTAATCTCTTTGCAATTTATTTAATTTCCGGGATATATCATTAAATTCCGGAGAGAACATATACTCTTCGTTTGTATTCTTTATTATATTTGTTTTCAAATTGTAATAATATTAAAATAAAATGAATATATTATAACTATAAATGTGTAAAATTAATATTACAATAATAAATATTAATTTCTTCTATACTTTGCGTAAAATTTATAAACAGAAAATATTGATTTACTTCTGAAAAATTCCAATTTATGAATACAGAAGCACTTGCAATTAAATTTCTCAACATTAATACTCGTTAATATTATCGTTAATATCCATCGATATTTCATTGTGTTCGAATTGTGTTCGATACAACAGCGATCGACTGCCGCGGACACAAATCATAGAAAATATTATATTTCCTATGTATTTATATTTCCTGTGCGGCGACAGGCACAGGCGGCCTCATAATCGTAACGCATTAGCGACTTGCGTAAAGGTTGTAAAACGGTCGGTAATCGCATAACGTTACATTAAAATGTCCATTCCAATTCAGCCTGCATCTGACAGGATTCCGCACGTTATTTCCACGGCCTGCCGTCCGTGCGACGGAATAATAAAAATATTTTTCGATAATCCCTCGCTCTCGGCGGAGAAAGCTTGTCGAGGGATGACATTATGACGCACTGTGACGAGGCATTTTCAACGCGGCAGCTCGGCGATAACGCGCGCCGTAACGTTCGTTGAATCGCAAATGGGCTTCTGAATCGGCGACCCGATATGGAAGGATATCGTTCGTCCTTTTATCCACAGTGGGCCACGTTAAAATCGCCGATTGAACTCCATGTTCGCACGTGACTCGCGATCGAACGACGCGGATGGGATGGCTTTCCGATCGGCTGAGCCCCGCGATGATCCCCCATACGTGACGTAAACGTTCTCGAATGGGAAACGCGATAGATAGCCGGCCATTCATTTCGAGACCGAATCTCATCGGCCATGTAAATTCGATCGGATGCACGAGCGTGCGAAGGCACGATATTCGCGCGGAGGTGGCATTTCGATCCGTCGAACAGCGTTCGCGTGACTCGATCTTAACAAAGCCGGGATGATTTTCCGTGAGGCGAGCATGTCGCAATTTCGTTGAATTTCGCCCGCGTCATCGGATGAAATTAATCGAGGATCGAATTTGCCGGCGACGAACGCTTGATTTCGCGTTTTGTCTTTCGACTGTCCGTCGCGTTTATCGGACGCGGAACTTCTACATTCGTTGGGAAAGTAGTAAAAGTCGGACGGCGACGTGACGTATGGACATACGGCGAAAAAAGCGCCTTTCGCTGTCGCGATCTATTGACGCCTTTCTCGCCCCGGCGAACAAAGTGTTAAATCGCAAACGGAATCTCTGTTTGCATGGCGATGCGTTACAAAAGCGCAACTGCGCGACTGACTCCTCGCCTGACTGAGTTTCTCGCGATACACAAAGGATGTGCACGTGTTATACCAGTCCTCGTACTTTATTTCATCTGCGGATTACTGCGCAAATTGGTTACAGAATTATACAATACATTTTAATAGATAGAATACATTTTAAAAGATGGAAGAAATACGCTGTATTGGATTTTGCACATGATAAAGTGACGAATAAATTAACAATAAATGTACATCTCACTTCAAAAAAATAGATCAATTATATTTATTTATCGTTTATGTTTACTTTATTACTTTGCGCGTCTGTGGGATACGGATCAAACAGTATTTCGCATCTATTTCACGTATATTCTGAGTATTCGCTACTCAACCTCCAAGACTGAAATATCTTGAGAATTCAGCATCGTGGGACTGCCAGTACCAAGGATCTCGTTTCATAAGCGTCGGCTTGGTTTTTAAAATATGAAAAGGGAGTCACGAGAGTAATGGCATCGAGGAAATAGCACGGACATAATCTTGTTGAATAGTTATTTGCGCTCCTCTCCGGCAGGCAGTGTTAAATTGCGAATAAAAATTATTTTTGCGCGCAACATTTTGCATTGCCAATATCATACCGCCGTCAACAATAAAATTGCGCGCTTGACTGTATGATTTACCGTTATCCTAAATAACAGCACTTTCAAATACAAAATGTAAAGCGTATTCATCCACCGGACGTCCATTTTGTACGTGGCTGAATGCAGATTGTGAAATCAGGCCGGAGGTAATAAAAAATAATAAATCGACGAGCAAAATAATAAATGATAACCCGGATGATGAAATCGCAATTTGTGACTAAGCATTTTTCTGGCAATTTCCGGGGTATGCATTACCTTTCTGCACAGTACGAATATGCAATATAAAGTCATGGAGTTTCCATGCGGAATGTAAACGCTATAAGCAAATGCAAAATTGAAACCTTTCGAAATTCGGACTGTCCGAGAAAAAGTATGTCTTAAGATTTTTGAAAGGTTCTTCCAAGATAGCATTCTTCCAAGATATTCTTGAAAGCGGTGTTGAATTAACAGATTACAGTCGCGTTGGAAAGTCTCGATGAAATGGGAATGCAATAAAACGAGTATGATAATAAAAGGAGAAAAGAGGAACGTCCCCACGCTAATGAAACATAGCTTACGACAATACTGATTGAGGATAATATCGTTTTACGAGTTCGCCGGAAGCGTAAATCACATCAAGAGCGCAATTCTATCTTACTCACCGTCTCGCCCGCTTTTGATTGGGTCCCGTGAGATTCAGGCCGCAGCTGTTACATTTTAGGCACTCCTCGTGGTAGTGGTTGTTGTCGTACAACGGCGACGGTTCTTGAAACAATAAGCGCAGAGGTAGAGTTCAATCTCTAAAGGACGTCGCATAATATGTGGCAAATGCTTGCAGCGATAGATGTCAAAAGTAAGAAAAAAAATCTATACAGTCTTTAGAAAGATTTAATTGTAATTAATAAAATATATCTCTTGTAATAGATATTCAGGATGCCCGCCATGAGATAGATTCCCGCACCGATCAAAAATTTACACTGTGTTTTGTGAGGGAATCGTAAACACCTACATAAATCGTTTTTGCAGTAATTGAAAAGATAAACGTTTCTCTGTGTGTTAACGCGGATTTTTTTCTCGTTTTCGCATCCTTCATTCCACAAGCATCTCCCACGCGTCGCGTAATACCCTCTTTCTCATTATCGCTATTAAAACCTCCCGGCTGTTCGGGAGAACTTGCGCATCATCCCGTTCCATTTACACTATTTTTCTACCTCCGTGTTTCCCGCGACACCCTCCCCTCCCCCTCTCGTTCTCCTGTCCTTACTTAACTACCCTTCCGCGAGGTCGTGTCGGGCTAAGCTGGGGTGTGGTCGGCGCTCTCGTGACACCACACCACACCACACCACGGCACACCGGAGGCCGTAAAGAATTCCAGCGCATGCCAGGCATGGAATTTTGATATCGAGAGGAAAGCAGGCGTCACGGCGCCACGCCGGTTTCGCCAGGAAGCGAAACGACGGCGTGGCGTTCGTGACCACCGCGATATATACTAATTGCACGCACGCACACACGCACATCCGTCAATGGAGCCCCATACATGCGTGCTCTATTCCGTGATGCAGAATTAATGAAGTTGTTTCAAGTTAAAAATATTTAGTGAACGTGGTTCCCATTCTTAATTCTTAATTGCTTGGCAAATCTCTAAGGACGTGATCTTAAGATTATAGCATAATAAAAAAGAAGTACGATATGAAATATGGAGGAAACATGACGAAAAATTTTTTAAAATCTTTTTTTCCTTTAATACCATTAAAGAAAAAAATAAAATTTTCACAAAACGAAAAATATTTATGATATATAATTAGAAGATAGTTAATGATAATGGATAAAATGTTAATTTATAAAAACAGATACAGAAGAATGCGTTTTTCGGGGAGTCTATTTTTATTTTAAAAAATTGTTCATTTGGAAGAAGAATCATTTGGATCTTTCAGAAATCATTCAGATCAATTTGAAAACTATAATAGAAAGTCAGGGAACGCTCTATATGTGCCAACATCCTTTCCCGCACACGAAGCATAAATTTGCTGACTTGGGTCTCGTTGTTTAACTTGGGTTGTTAGAAAGTTATATATAATATGATTATTATTACATTTTAACAGCGACGACATATATCTTGAATAGAAACGGCAAACTCGCTCCTGGTAATTGAAATTTGATGAGTTAAAATTGTAATGGCTTCCTACACACACAAGATGTTTGTTTTAAATGAAACGAGAAACTCTCATATATATTAAAAATCATATTTGATGTAATTTTAATTGGGACAACGTTTTGCACAATTTGAAATGTAATGATAATATGGTATAATAATATTCTATAAATATAATATGTTGTTATGAAATAGAAATAATTGCGCATTCGTCCCAAATTTGTAAAATATTACTATTTCGCAAGTAAATATAATTACGATGGAAATGCAATTTTCCATTTGCAAGTATATTTTAACTACGACAATATGACAATTTTATATGCAAGTTTAATATTTTATTTTTTTAACTTGAATCATTTTTCAACTGAGATAATGCAAAGAAAGGTGTGCAAGATTAAGTATGTAAAAAGTTTCGTCAGATGTTTTCAACAAAATAAATTTACTAAACGACATTATTTCGAACGTATTTTAAACGAAACAGAATCATATATAACGAATGTATTATTAATATTTACATGCCGTCGAGAAAAGTTTCCGAAGGCGCCGATGAATCTGAAATATAAAGTAGTTACGTCGCGGCAATCTCATTACAAGTTTTCACAGACCTCACTATATTTCGTGCAAAATATCCAGATGACGAGCGAAATTATTCGTGGCGCAACTGTGGCACGTGATATGATATAAGACTATGCTGGGTGGTATATTGCTTCAACCAACACATTATATTCTTTCTGCCCTCGATTTACGCTACTATCTAATGTACTTTACATGTGAGTTTCATGTACTTTAAACTTCTCTCTTTCTCTCCGATGCATTTTAGAAATAAAAATAAATTCTATGCTTCGCATAACTTTTATTGTAAATAAAATTTAGCGCGATGCTGTCTCGGTCATCGCGCGCGCAATATATTAAACGTAAGCATAATATTTTTAGCATATTTTTTGGTGTTCTAATATTACCATAAAGTATTTCATATCACACGTGATTTTTGGCGGAAGTAGAAATTGAAAATTTTGAAGGATAAAACGATGGAATGAATTCATAAAAAAAAACGTGGAGCGAAAACGCCCGCATTGTAACTCGAATCGGCGAAATAAAATCGCGTAAGGCCGCAAACGGAACCGCGGGAAATGTCGATTAACCCGCAGTTTACATGTGGCGATATATATTTCAACAACCCTGCCGCGGTAACGTGGTGTGTACATACCTCTTCAGGTTTCGTTTTTTATCTCGAAACGCGGCGCGATGCAAATCTCGTCTGAAATATGCAAGAGCTAGGTCAAATTCTAACGAGCGTCTACCACCGAGATAAAACGTGCGCTTTACCTCGATCTGAAGCAAAGATTCGGAAAAAATAGGAGCCGACGAAGGAGGTCCCTACACGTGCCGTGACGGAGTTTTTAATTCCTCGCCCATGATTATATGCTATATTCAAGATAACCGTGTTCTTATTTACACATCCATTACGCGACAAAATAGAGTATCAGAAAATGTCAAGTAACATGAAACGTGTAATCAACATTTTGCAGAGAAAAAGTTGTAACATCTCTATCTCTTTTTCTCTCTCTCTCTCTCTCTCTATTTCCAATTGCGATACTGACAAGGTACGTCCGAAAGTTGAAAAGTGTTGAACAAAATAAATAAGAATGATGGCGTTAAAGGCGCGAATAAAATAGAACTTCAGCGTAGCCATTGTGCCGGAAGTAGTTGAAAATATTACTTTAGAGTTGCGTGTTTGTTATTCCAGGCGGGTTTTAGTAACGAAGGAAAGTAATAGCGTGCACGCACGAACGCGGTGATATTGACGCAGCCTTTATCAGTACTTTAACACGTTAGCGGTGGGCTCGATCTACCAGGTCGGGGCGTCGAATTTTCGAATTCATACCATTCAATAGGGCCCTAGCATTTAGACAGTGTGTGTTTCGTTTCTATTTAACAACTTTTTTTAAACTACATCCAAAAACAAGTAGAATAAAAAGAGAATTTCAAACATCTGAATACAATTTCGACTCCTACATTAAATATTTTAATCTCATTTAATTCTGTGGACCTTTTTATTAATAGATAATTGCAACACATTTTTCTCACCGTGTGAGAATGAAAATACAAGAAAGCATAGGATACCTTAGGAATAGGGTAATCTAATCTGATTTATACAATTAACGTAAATATAATTAGCGAAGATTGAAGAATATGCTTCTGCAGTTAAAGAAGAAACTTCACGGTTTTTTGAGAAAACATTTACTGCATTTTGGATCGAATTTTTATCATAATTTTATCTTAATTCCTTTATGATGGACTTTCATCAATCTTCCGTGACAATCTTCCGTGTTATCTCACAACTACCAATAGAACTTCTGTGAGCGTTAGATTGCATCTCTCTAGCCACTCCTAATTAATTAATTCCTCGTTGTCGTCCTCCCGTTTCTGCCGACAAATGCAATCTTGCGCACATAGTGCATCTTTCATAAAGCCGCAAATAAAATTTACGAGCGCTCATTCCTAAGAAAAGGATAAAGAGCACGAGCATGTAATATCACAAACACTGTCTCAATAACTTTTATTGACGCTTTGACCCTTGTCTTTACCACGTGCTTAAATCAGGTGGTATATCCGTCGTCAATCTACGTCTGGGCTCGATTGCGGTTAATGAGAAAATAAAACTTGTCACATCCGACGCGACAAGAAAACCGGATTTGACACAAACTCCGAGAGAACTCCGAGTTTCGTCGCCTCGTCGAGAGCAACTCGCTTAATTCGCATGTAAAACGCAATTACACGCACGTGCCAAGTGCGTAATGCAATTGTATCCGATAGCTCTGGAGGATGACGCCTTTAGGCAATGTCATTCGCTGTGAAAATCGGAAAAGATCTCAAAGCGAAATACTTCTCTCTTTAGCGTTACCTAATATTGATTTCATTATTAAATAATATTTATTAAATTAAAATGAGGGAAAAACTTTGCAGGTAAAAGATAGAACTAATTATTTCCGGCAATTGCTTGTCGTTCCATGTATTATCGTACACATATTCGACATTTTAATAATAGCATGTAGACATACATAATTAATGAAAGCTATATATAATCAGCAGTTTTAACATGCTTTAACCTTTATCAGAATTCAATTAGAATTGAATATACAGAATATATCAGATTTCCCGCGCATTTCTTTTTATTTATGGATTGTATGATCAATTAAGGATCGATCTTCGCCAAACCATTGAGCTATTAAGAATATCAAGGCACTAACATGTTCTATATTATAAGCGATCTAAATTTAGGGCAGGTCCGTAACCAGGGAGGGAGTAAATGGGAGCATTGTCCCCCCTAGCGACTTTATTTGCCCTCCCTGGCAAATTTTTATCTTATTTGTTTCCTAATGCTCTGCATATTCAAGGAGACTAGGTAGTAAAAAATCGATTTTTTTCATTTTTAGAAATTATTGTGTTTTCTGAGTAAAATGCCGTTTGATTTATGTCAAAATTCGTAAAATTGCGAATTTGGCAGTCAAAAAGGTCAAGCGGCGCACGAATTCGTTTTCGCCCGAACGCAGGTTGTGTTGTATTATTTTGTGTTATTTAGTCAAGAATTTATCAAGAATTTTTATTGGTTATTCTTCGGAGAGTAAGACCATGCATATAATCGCATATTAAAAGAGAGCGGTTTTGTTCCTTTTTGTAGACAAGGTAGGTATCGATAATCACTTTGAAATCTTTCAATAACGAGACAACTCGAAAATTACAATTATTTTAACATTTACTTGATTATAATTTTATATTACTGGTATTTTTTATAAAATATTGTATCAATATTTAAATAATAAAAAATAATGTATTTTGTGCATTGGAAAAGAGTTTTTGAGACTGCCCCATCTAGGATTTTATTTGCTCCCTCTAACATAACGGGCTGGTTACGGGTCTGATTCAGGGGAACTATATGAGGAACCTGGAAAATATATTTTACATATTATATTTTATATAACTGAAGAAAATATTTTCTTCAAGTTATATTTTTAATTTAAAATGTTTTTAAAATGTTCAAGTTATATTTTTTAATTTAAAATGTCAGATTATTTTTTAGAACAGATGTGAAATACACCATATACAAACTGTAATAAATACCATCCCAATTCGAAGAGATGGGAATTGGTGAGAGATGATATTAATTTAGGAGCAGCACAGCGCAAACTTTCAGACAATATAAACCAAATTTTCCCGATTAAGTCCGAACCATATGGCGGCATGATATTGACATCGGATCATTTATAGAGTTTTCCAATACGAAAACTCGTCATGTATGGTGCGCATTAGGTGCGATTAAGCCGAGTTTATACAGTATATTCTCAATGATCATTCGACAGAAATCATTGGAAATAAACAGAAAATAAATCTTGCACTTAGTATTTCCACAAAAGAAATTTTTCATGCTGAGGGATGAAATCCTCAAAAAGCATAAGTACTATCGGTGCAGCGAAATGAAAATTTAAAAGTTCTTATAATCAGATGATTTACAATCAGGATATGCGCACATATGTTATATAAATTTCCGAAATTAATTTTAATGACAGATATTTCTACTACGACAATCAATTCTCCCTAAAAGGGCGCCAATAACTTTTGAATTACAAAACGATCAAAAACGAAGGGCTTCGGGTGAACTTGAGCTTGCCGATAGTTCACTTCCGATTCATTCACTTGGGACGATTTACCCGGGAGGATCACCAAGAGCGAACCGCGTAAATTCGGCCTTAGCAGTGAACGCGGTCTTGTCGTTGGGAATTGATGACCAGAAAGCGCGACCTCGGCTGGTCGCTCGGCAGAATTTATCGAAACCAATGAAATTCCCGGGGGTTCTCCCGCCGGCGATTACCAACGGTCGCCACCGATGGAATTAATAATTACATCTCGCGCAATTATTGCACTAGGGATTCTTCCGCGTTTCGCGCGTCGCGGATAAAAGTATTAGGCCGCTTATCCACGTTTTTCCTTTTTCTCTTTTGCACTGTATTCTTTCAAACTAATAAATCTGCACAGGTCCATCCGTATTTCGAGAGTAGCCCGTGTACCAGGAGAAAACTTTGTGCAGCTTTACGATCGTATAAAGTTTCAGGTTTTAAAAATTGGAATTTTAGAAAAGGGCAACTTCTGCAGAGAGAAAGACAGAGAGAGAATTTTTGTGCGCTTCATAAAATTACAACGAGGAAATTGTCGCGACTATTTTCAGTGTCGTATATCATCATGTGTCAATTTTCCAATTAATCTGCGCGGATTTGCACGTTTGAATAAATCGCGCAGGAAGAGCGTGGCGCGTACATATATGTGACAGCCTTAATCACAATACACGCGGTCGCGAGCAAAATGCCGATTATTTGCACCCGCGTGTGCCAATCGGAATTCCTCTTTAATCCGCGAGCATGCCGCACCCTTCGCGTCAATACGAGTAAACGAATAATTGATTTGCAATTGGCGCAAGCAGTTCAAGGCGGATTAGAGACCAATGAATTCTTAATAAACGCACATGTGGGAGTGGGTCCGAGCAATCCGGCCGAGATTGATCGACGCGCGATTGATACCGAGATGAAATTTACGGCCGCCAACACCCCAAGCGTCTTCCCGAGCGTATCGATTTGTTGCTCGATTCGTTGTTGTCCTTTAATTTCGATCCTGGATTCGACGACGTGTCCTATACGGTCCGCACATTTTCGCGACGTAGCATCCTTATTTGTTATTAATAAGAGAATGGCAACACGAAATTATCGGCTATAACCATCAATTAATTATTTGTGCGTATAATATTGGGAGATTATGTAGCCATTATGCGGAAACAAGTAAAATACAATATGAATTATTAACAATGGATATGAAGCTTGTTTGCGATAGCCATAACGATAATTTTCAGCGTTGAGTGACCGGAATATTAGAACATCACAGTTACCTATATATATCTGATATATAAAATACTCCTTTATAAGTGATAAATGCCCTCCGTGTTACAAATTTCGCTTCTACAGATTTATGATAGGAAATTTACAGAGATACGATTACTCGGAAATCAATAACTGCGACATCACAAAAGAGATTCCTTCTTATCCTCATTATTATCATTTTATCGACACATTGCGTATTGAGAGGAATTTATTAGCTTCATTGTTAACGCGCGTTCGCCGATGAAAGCGTCCTTCGTAGCTGAAAAATGAGTAAAGGACGATTGGGAAAATTTTCGAAGGCTGGCATACGATAAGCCTGGGAATTTTTCACGTATCAGCCATGGCCGATTAATATGTATTTTTCGATTAAAAGCCCATTAGGCCGCGTTGCACGAGTGAGGAATAATACGGTCAGGACGTTTCATTGAATTTTAACATTTGAAGCGCGTGGTAATTCCCCTTGCTACGTTCGTTCGTCACCTTTGCTTTCATAAGCGAGACGTGAAACAATTGTGTTCCATTTCACGTTTACAGGCAGTCGAAGGATGCGAAGCGACCCACTATCCGAAACGGCTTTTTTTATTTAGCTCCACGGCGAAACGGTAGGGGTTTTAATACCTATCCGTTTCGCAGGGATAATCCCAAGGGAGCGATATAAGAATACAAAAAAAGCAATAGCTACAGAATTTCAATGATAAAAACATAAAACAGCGTCTGTGAAAATAAAATGTACGAATAAAAAGAGATTTAGCGAATAAAATCACGGGGAGATTTGCGGATAGAAGTAATCTCGGATAAAATTAATTAATACGAGTCGGTAATTAGTATGGCTGAATGCATTATTAAAAACAAAATGTGGCTTAAGAATGTCTTACTAAGATTCTAGTACTGTATATTGTCTTAGCATAATCAATTTAGAGATCTTAATAAAGATCTTAAATTGAGTGAGATGACGAGCGTTTCTACTACTATGTTGAAAACCGGATCGTCCATTTGCTCCGAATCTTTCATTGTCATACTATTGCAAATAACTTTATTTATCTTGAGAAAAGCTACTTAGTAACCGATATTTTTGCTGGCCTTGTCCTATCTCAAAAGATATCTGCTGGGGGCAAATTTAACTCCATTGTTGAGGGTAAATATCCTGCATGCATCCCTCGGTAAGAAAAGAGCCGAGAATGGGACGAACCGAAGGACGAAGCGAAGGTACTCAACATAAAAGTCGGGGGTCTCACCTTGTTTAACGGGAACCCTTCTTTAACGGGAATGCGAGAACACATGAGAGCAATTTCGAAATGGACGCAGAGACGCGCGACAAGGAGACCAGGCCGATCTGGAAAATTACATTTGCCAGTGGCGCACAAATTACGGACAATTTGTTCATAGTCCCTTCCTCCTCTCCCTCCCGACGGTTGCCTTGAAATGTGCATCCACTGAATTACGCGAGTGCTGGACGAGCTCGAAGATAAGGAAAACATAATTAAAAGCATTGCGGTAAAATAAAAAGCTACCACAAAGCTGAAAGTTACCGAGGCGAAAAACTTCGGTGTTGCGCAAAAAGAACATAACGAAAAACGTAATAATAAGCTGCAGATCGATGAATATCGCGAAGCGCGGTGCACGTAATAAGTTCTAATTGCTGCTCTGGCCAGTAGAAATCGAAATAGAACAGAGAGCTGTAAAATACTGAGGTAAGAGTTGTATTTTTGTCGTGTAAAAAAATTACACAATGAGTAAGTCAAATATAATTTATCTTCATGAATTATTTTATACAATAGCCGTTGAATATTTTTTTGTAGTTTAAGTATTTTAATGTTATGGCATGGGTCGCTTAATTCAGAGTTATTGAAAATGTTCCTGGTGGACACACGGAGTTAATTCAGTATGGACCAGTGTGGTGACTCTATTACATTTCGCGTATTTCTGCGTATTCGATAATTGTCTCTAATTAAATCGTTGATGGGTGCCGTTCGATTGGCTCATTTAAAAGCACACTTGCGAATATATACGCATTAACATACATACTTAATGTTACCTGTACGAGAAAAGAGCCGATTGCATTCGATGTAGTCACGCGTTCATCATTAATAAAACATTTAATAACATTTCGTTAATTAAATTGTTACTAATGGATACGATCGAATTGCTTGTTTCAAAAAGTGCTTGTAAGAACGATAAATCAGATACACAGTCCAGGATTTTCAGCATTCCGCTACAGATTTTTATCGACAAAAAATTCTCTTTAATAAAGTATATCAGCTTCACAGAAATCTCCTTTAAAAACGTCTTTCCGAAGTGCATAGATTTTTTTTTCAAATTAATGACGCGCGACACCTCTCCAAACTTATTCGCAAGAGATGCGAGTTAACGTAAAAGTTGTCGATGTTTCGAATCTCTAATATGCCGGAGAGATGCAAGAAATGTCGTGACGACTTCCGGTCGTCCGAGTTAACTTAAGTTTCTCATAACGATCGTTCTTACATCGACGACCGAGGAGTAAAATTTGCAAAAATAATTTGCTCCCACATAGCTCTGACGCAAATCTCCTTGTATGATGGAAAATTACACGTTTAAATAATTAATCGGCCGTGATTATAATAATTAAATTAATGAAAATCCCGTGTTAATGAGCAAAAATAAAAACCGCCCACGGATCAATTAGCGAATGAAACCCCCGTTCGGTTTACGAGAACGAATCAACATTTTAATCTCGCGATGCTCGAATATTAAAAATACGTTAAAAGAAACACATAGCAGAACGTCAATACTAAAAGAATTAGTTTTGTAATTAATTTCGACATGCGCAAAACACATACAAAACAAAACTTTTCTCTCGATAGCACGTTAAAGACATCTCGAGCGATAAAAAGCGTTCGAACAAGGAACGCTTTATTTAGGAACGCTTCTTCGCTCAATTGATTACATCTGTCGTAAAATTCGCAATGTGAAAGTATTTATCGTTTCCGATATCATCGAGAGACACAATTATGTTGCGTCTTAACTCATCGAACACACCATAAGCTCGGCCAAATTACCGAAATGTAAACGTAGCGCGCTAAATTCTGCGGTGTTTATATCACCGATCCATAAAAAGACGATAGCATCACGAATACTAGTAGTGTGATTGATTACTTTCTAAGTATCATCAGTACACAAGGCCGAATATCATACTTTGAGAAACTCGCGACTTTAATTATGGACTCAGTAAAATGTGTGTGTAATATGCATTAATAACGTATTAAGTTTTAAGTAGATCGGAGTAATTTACATTGCCTCGGTACACATACATTAGGTCCGCAAAGATTTAACTTTGACATTTGAATACGGTGCGTCGGAATTCGTAATCTAAATTGGCGACTAACTACGAGTTCACACGTATAATTCCTATTGACTTATTAATCTCAAGCATCGTGAAACACGACACGTTACAAATTGCGATATGACACGCGATAAGCTTCGCTCTAACTTCTCATGAACGTTTAGCATGACACA
The DNA here is from genome assembly GCA_003063815.1 of Aphaenogaster rudis. NCBI lineage: Eukaryota > Metazoa > Arthropoda > Insecta > Hymenoptera > Formicidae > Aphaenogaster > Aphaenogaster rudis. Next base: position 295,536 of record NJRL01000183.1, read on the forward strand.
TATCATTTACTTTACTTTGCGTTACTTTATTGCTTGTGAAGTAAAGCGAAAATTTTATATTACGAGCTGCACAATATTACGAGTTCTTATAACTGCGACGCTCTTGGTCATCAAATTTCGAAAAGTTTTATATTAAACCTCATATTGTCTTATATGATCTAAATATTATATTTACAAGATAATTTCTCTCTCTCTCTCTCTCTCTCTCTCTCTCTCTCTCTCTCTCTTTCTTTCTTAAGCAGGATTTTAATTTAAGACTCTAATCTTGAAATATTATTATTGTATTAAGAAAAGTGTATCAAAAAATCGCGAAAAAGGCGTTTATTTATCTAAAAGAAAATCGACTTTAAATTAATAATAGATAAATTATAATATGGAAATTTTGAAACACTTGATTGTATATGAAAAATTTCCTATTACGCATCAATAATTACAATAACGTCATAAAACGATATGTCACGTTATATAAATTAGATGGGACTTGAAAAATGTATTCTATTTATGTTGCATACACACATAGTAGTACGGATCAATGATATTTGTAGACGTGGGCATTAAAATAAACTGGTTATAAAAAAACGACTGTATATATAATGAATACTATACATTTATTAAAAAAATATTGTCAATCTGATATTTGACATGAAATATCGGATTCCACATAGAATATTATTATTAAAATTATTATAAAATTTTTATAATAATTATGATTATATTATGTTACGCGTGGTAAGGAAATAGAAAGTTTTATATTAGAAATATGGTTCGTACGATTAGGTCATACCTGTGGATCGCCACTTTCGTGAAAGTCTCCAGTGTCATGACGGGAAAGCAACAGAGCCCTCGATCGCCAGGACGAGTCCTCCTCGCCATCACTCACGAATTTCGCATTACACAGAGAAAACACAATCGGCACATTGACCAATCGCGCGCGCGACTATCGAACGATCGACATAACGTGTCAAGGACGTCCGGAGACGTCCGACGCCGCCTCGAAGGTCACGGAAGGACCTTTCAGGGCGCTCGACGATAGGACGAATTAGATCCTGTCTCCCTGACGACGCGTGCCGCGCGTTGGCCAATTTCCAAATTGCTCGCTTGATGTCGGGGGCAGATATCGAATATGCCGTTTGCCGGGCCCCGCCACAAGTGGTTGTGTCCTGTCACCGGGAAACACCTGATCCTGCGCTCCGCGAATGAAAAGGACGGGACGAGTTCGCGGAGTATACACACGAGAAAACGCCTTTGTTCACGCGGAAATCTTAACAGTCGGTAAAACCGGATCTGCCGATCGGAAGAAGGGCCACCACCCACGATCAACGTGTTTTCATCGCTCTAATGGACAAACTCGACGATGTCATCCTTCCGCAGGAAGAGCCGCGCACCCTTCTGACAGCGTGGCTCGCCACCGACGAGCCCGTTGTTCATTTGATCGCCCCAGGATCGATCCTTCGATGCAAGTAAACAGACGAAGAAGCAAGTAGGACGGGCAAGAGGATTTGCTGCGCGCACCTTCAATTAAAACACGAGGGATTAAGCGTGCTGTTCGATCGCGGAGAGTCCTTTCCTCAAGAGTAATCTTTTCTCGCTCGAATTCGATCGTCGATCCTCGAAACGGCGAGATAAACACTTGTCCTCAAGTTCAATGAATATTTTCGATGTCTTCGTCTCAATGTGAGACGCGTCCTAGCGCGGTTATCCTTGCTCTCTCCTATAGTGACGGGAACACCTCGCGCACGAAGCGGAGCCGCGACGAGTGTACACACGCACGCTCGTCCTTAGCCGAGGGGTGTCTCACAAGGGCTAGTTTTCTGTTTTTCAGCCTATCGACTGCCGTGCACCCCGTGTTACTCCCCAGGAACTAAACCGGCCACAATGACGCCTGCGTCCTCGAGCGTCGCGACGACGGTTGTCCACGACCCCCGCGTCCGATCGCGCATGACGTAGCAACAAGGGCGCGAATTTAGCGCAACATTCGAGATGGAGAACGCTTGATAGCAAATACGCGAGCTTGCTGGCTATCTAAAGTAATGAGAATATCTACTACGATTATGTGAATCTTTGATTTGGATGGGTACTAGGCTCAGTCACCACGAAGAAACCTTGTCCACGATTAGTCTAATTGTATATGGAAATGATATCAATAAAATCCAGATTGGAAAAAAAGCTATTAAAAATAAAAGAGAAATAAAACATGGAAATTACAAGTAATATATGAAATATGATGTAATAATACGTGACATACGTAATTATAATTATAGAAATGATATGAAAAATTATAGAAAATAAAAACTACGTGACGTAATTAACAAATATCATGTTCAATCAAATCTTCTTTTAAAAATACTGAAAATAATTTTTTATACGATAGGTTTGATACCGCGCGCTGAGAAATATCATTGATTCGTACTACTGCAGCATGACGTAACCCAATCATAAAAATCTCACAAAAAAGAGATAACTTTATTTCTCTCTTTTTTATCGAATTGTTTAAGGATTTCAGATTTTTTATTATTCTTCTGTCAATTAAATTTTTGCGAGAATAAATATAATATTAACAAATTTCTATGAATAAAATTCATAGACATGTATCGATAACGACGACAATTGTTTTCGAAATTTATTTAAAAGATATTAGTAAATAATAGTTTTATTTATAGTTTAAGTTTAGATTTAAATTTCCATCAAAGGAGACGGATCAATAATGCTGCGTCAAGGCAGCTTTGTTGATTACGTCGCTCATTATGACGCAAAATTCAACATCTGAGAGAGAGAAACGTATTACATTAGATTTAAAGAAGAAGATATAGCAATTTTTCAATCGAATCAAACGGAATAGTCAGTATCTAAGACTGATGGACGGGAAGCAACATTTGTGTATCAAACAGATAAAGATAAAAATGTGCAATGTGACCTATGTCTTCATGTTCATACTATTCTCGCGGTTTAGTCACTAGTGACATCATCGAATAAAAATGATTGTTATTTCAAAATTAGAGTCTATGATGCAAAACGAAATATCTTAGGCCTTAAGTACAATCTTAAGATGTCATAAACCAATCACAGAACCGTATTAGCGTCTTAAGACGTCTTAAGGTCTTAAAATAAGAACGGACTATGAATACCGGCCTTAAACATATTGAGAATACACAAAGTTACAAAATCCCTCTCGCTAAAGAGTTTTCTGTCAAAAATCAGATGAACGTGGATGGAACTTTAATTGGCATACGCTGAAATTCGTTGTAACGCCGCGATTTAAAATAATAATATGTGATCCCTCTGCACGCGATAATTGTTATCGAAATTCTTTTTAATCACTCACCAGTCTGGGTGCTGCTGTCAAATAAAGTGCTGGACGTTTCAACTGTCATGGACGCAAAAGTGCCATCGGTAATTTGAGCAGAGCTATTTCTTCGTCCGCGAGATCTCTGAACCTGCGAAGCAAACAGTATATACAAATTTCTAACAGTAATCGTTAAAGATTAATTTTGTTAAATGTTGTTTAACACGTTTAATTAAAACGTATTGAACAACGATTAAATAAAACGTAAATAAAAGAATTTAATAACTTTTAAACAAAAAAAGAATTTTTCTTATGTTATGTTAACTGCTTAATGCTTTTCCTCTTTAAATTTCAAAGGAAATATGAAAAAAAATTTTAAAGAAATTAAAAGGAATTTTTAAAAATATTATTTTACGAATATTGTTTAAATTTTTGCTTGTTTTTCCTTTCAAGAATAATTTTATTTAAAATTTACTTTTGAACGAAATAGCTACTAGAAATTATTAAATGTATTCTATTCGATGCTCTGTAAATTGGAAATTTTTATTAAAATATTCGAATTGTTACTCTTTTAATGTGTTTATCCCAGAATTGAGTTTATTGCTGCGAATTGTCGAGAGGAACAAACCGTATCGTCGCTCTGAGAGCTCTGTCGCCTAAAATTACGGCATCGTATCATCTCTTCGGTGGTGCTTTGCCGTCGAAAACCGCGCGCTATCAGGATCTCTTCCGTGGTAGATTGCCGTCGTATTATTGGCGCATGGTGAATATTGCCGGGTGCGCGAGCACAAGGACTGGGCTCTCTGGACGAACACGAGGAACTGTCCGGCGATCTGTAACACAAAGTTTAATATGAGACATGGATCATCCAATAATTTTAAATTTAAAAATATAAAATCTCTACGACATCACGTCCATAAACTTTCACGAAATTATTGCTCGAATTTCTGTACCTGTTTTGATTAATTTAAATAAACTTTATTTCGTAATTACCAAATAAATAGAAAATATGTTAATTACAAATTAATTCCGTTACGATTTTTCTTATTTAGTAAAAATAATTCGAAATGATATAGATATCTAAAAATATCTTATGTGTATATATTGTAAATTTATAAAAGTAATTTGTAAAAGAAATTAATTAATTATGTATAATAATGTTAAGTGTCACAACGTTGAAATAAAATATTTAGAAATCAATAATTTGAAATATTGATAATAATTTCTCTGATAATCCACACAAGAGTATGTCGAACGTGTTTATACTATATATATATATATATTTAAAAAATCGATAGAATGCAGGTACCGTGGTGGCCGACCAGCCATGGAGGTGGACTGTCTTCTTAATCGAGCTTTTCTCTGTCTGATAGGACTGATATCTCTTTTATCGACGGTTCTGTCAGGACTTAGATGACTTTTTGAATCACGACGTCGCAGGTAGGAAGCAGAATCCGGGCTCAATGAGTCCCTCCGTGCTTTCCGACCTTCAAATATATCGATAAGATTAATGTATCCTGTCGCTTATTCAATTACAGAAATATCTTCTTTAATACTTTTTCCAATCATTATTTAAGAAAGATGTATGCAAGATGTTTCTTTAGTTTAAAAAATATTTAAATTTAAAAGATTTTGACATATTGCGATTACCAAAATTTAAAAGTCAATGAAATTATAAAGTAACGATTTATACGATATGTTTTAAGTCAATTGTGAAATAGACAATAAGATGGATTACAAACAATTTCAGGCAATGTATAGAACTTTATTTTAATATATCATATAGAAAAATAAATCAGCTATAGCAGCAGTTGGTACCTACCTCCATCATCAGGATCCGGTGATAAAGTTGGCTGGCTGCCACGACGTCCTGTGGGTGGCATCGATTCATCAATTGCTGCGTGCTGGCGTATCAACCTCGACAATTTACTCGGCGAGACTTCTTTACCCTTGAAATTACACTGTCGAAAGAGAATGACCGTTATAAAATCTACGATATGTTACCCTAAGAAAAATAAAGATCTCTAATCAAGAAAGCGACGAGATTATTTTATTAAATAATTACTAAAGAAACAGTTATCTTATCTTTCGTTAAATATTGATAAAGACGCAACATTATATTTCGTCGCAAACTAAATTATTTAATTGCTATCCTTTGTCACAAAGGAGGGACTCTATCGATAACCGCTACCTGCGTAGTCGAGTCTCTTCGGGTGGAAAGTAACGGATGCGTAGGTGTATTGTTAACATTCGGGGAGCCAACCGGGCTGGAGCTACCGGAAGTCGAAGTGCCGGGAAGCGGGAGGCTGCTTCCGGCCGTCGGTGAGATCGCCGGTGGCGTTACCGAGGACATAACGATGGTCGGTGGGCTCACGGATGGGTCCAGGTTGATACCGGATTTGTTCTCGATCACCCTCGGGTCCACACATAAGGTCGACATAGTGGACATTACTGGCGAGGTGTTGATCGATATCGTCGCTGTCCTCGGTTCGGTCATCGTCGAAACAACGGACGTCTTCCCGTTGACTATCAAGGACGACCCCGTCATCATCGTTTTTGTATCGATCGCGCTGGTACCTGTCGATTGGGTCTTGGCTTCGATACTGCTCGATCTCTCGCTTTTGTCCATGGAGTTCCTCTGTGCTTCCAGATGTTCTCTGCGATGGAAGAAAATTAATGAGCAAGATGCGTATTATATTTTGTTAATATGCAAAGCTCCAAACATGAATGAATAATGCACTGTTTCTTATGATTGAATAACACCGTATTATTTAGCACCGTATAATACACTATATGTATATGTAAATAATTTCTTACGTATCAATTACTTGAAAATTATTAACCGGAAGTTATTTAAATTTAATTATTTTAGTTGTACTTATTAAGTTCTTATTAAGATCTAATTGTCTATTGAAATTTAACTAACCGAACCGTATTACTGCCCGCGCTGTCTGTGCTGGAAGCGCTCGGTCTTTGATCATTTCTGTAATACTTCGTGGGCGTGACGCCACCTCCGTCGACAGAGACTTGAGATTGCCTACGTCTGTGATGACGACAATTGTGCTTGCGATCGCCGGGACTCTGAGATTGTCCCGTAATCACCGAGTCCCTCCTGGACCTCGCGCTCTCGCCCGAGCCACGGCGAGAGTTTCTCGATTCGCCCGAGCCTGTAATAATATAGTACAATTAATACAATTGTCATGTACAATTCGCTAAATAATTTAAGTACATTTCTTTCGTAACGATAAGTTTTCTTTACGTCGAAAAATTATTATTTGTGCAAATGTTTGTAAGATTCACTAGTGTAAATAAAATTCGCTTAACTTAAAATTACGAAACGTACAATATAATTTCCAAGATTCCATACAAATCTATACGTTATATCGTCATAATCGTTGGAAGAAGATGGGGTGTGCTTGTCGTTCTTTCGAAATTTTTTCCGGATTTGATCATTCTGAACCAGTATATAATCAGCAATAAAACTTTATTTTTTTCTAATATAAAATCCATGACTCCACGTATAGGACGTATCCTCAAGATCTACTCCCAGCGATATCGCAACTCGCGAAATTCATGGATCCGTTTTCGCCGAATCCACGAAACGGGGGCTCCGATGTAGTTGCGAGCGCGCGTGTTATTTTTAGACTGCTACTGGTGAAGCGAGGTGCTCTCGCTGAAAATTTCACCTCGACGCGGCGTGGGCGAGATGACTGTGGGCGGCGGCTGCGGCTGCAGCAACACATCCTTCTTGCTCCAGAGTCTGGCTATGTCGTTCTTAAGGTCACTAATGGCGGAGTCGCGTCTGGACTTGCTCGACACCTGACTCCGGATGCCGCTGTCGACTGAGCTTTCCCGTCTTTTTCGCAGGCTGACCAGGTGGCTGGCGTCCGTGGTGGTTTGTCGCGACCACGGCAACGACTTGGCGATGTCCGCCAGGGTCTCCCTTCGACAGAGCTTGTTGCTGCGGCTGCTTTTTGTGGAGATACCTCCACCACCCCATTCACGCAGGATGTCGGTCAGTTGAGCGAGGCTCGATCGCCGACGGCGCTGGTTCGTCGGCGAGCAATCCTGAGTCTCGTTCGGTGGCGATATCGACGTGATCTGCGCCGCGGAATCTCGTCTGCCTGTTCCTAAGGGCAAACGCCATTCTGCTGTTACGCTGAAGAGGTTGTCATTCGATAAATTATCAGGAGGAAGATAATGTCTTGTTATCGAGTTGGTATAGAAAAAGTCTAATACGACGGTAATGGAAGTTTAATGGGAGTTCTTGTATTCTTAATAAAATGGATCATAAATAGTAAAACATTATTTTACGTATATAACTAAGAGAATTACTCGAGAAATAAAAATATGAACTATATGAATCGCATAATTAAATTTTTTCCTTCAGCTTTGTTCTCTCGTATTATAATTTCCTATTGTGCAATGCTTTTTGAACAAAAAATGCATTTTACTCGAAAAAGGCAAAAGATATATAAATACCATTAACTTCTGACATTACTATTCCCGCAAAACGCACACACCGCCCATTAAAATCCGCGAAAATGAATTCAAAGCACTTTTGCATGAGAAAACCAACGAATTTCCATAATGTGCCATCGTGCGAAAAATTCTAGTTACGGGCTAAAAGCGTGTCTATGCATACCCAGGCGTTGCCTCAGAGTGGACTCCTCCACTTGCTCTCGCACGAGGTCGTCCCAGCCATTGCCACCCTGCCATATCAGCCCGACCTGATGACTCAGGATCGGCAGGTTGCACACGAAGCAGATCGCTGTCATGGTCCTGGAAAAGAGGAAGCGCGCGGTCTCGATTTAAGCCGGCAGGAAAGCGCGACGTCCGCTCGCAAGCGGTACGGAAGAACTTTCAACGGAAGAAGAAGGTGCATCTCTCAACGATAAAGTTACGTGAAACCAGGCCATGCCAACAGAGCGCTTAAAAGTGATAATTTGTCGAAGTCGTGGTTTCTCTTGTAAGCCCTTAAGAAACGCGATCGCAACCGGATTGCCATGCTCGATTTTGCGCGAAGCTATTCCGGCTATTCAAGATACTCAGCGGGCGGAGGCGCGCGAAGTATTGATATATACAGATGCGAGCCTCTTCCTGCTTCTTATCGCCGCGAAACCACGCTTCGTCTACTTCGCCCACCTCGTAGATACGATCGAAAGAACTTAACGAGATATCCAAGATAATACAAACGTAGCTAAGTAGAACAACACTCTAACAATGTACAATAGACACAAGAACGCAAGTGTAATAGTTAAAAACGAAAGTGGCGGTTGTGTAAGCTCGACCATGTCGACTTTTGATGGCAACACGCGAGAATAATCGCGAGCGATCTCAGATTATGTTAGCGCGAATGTGAAATTTTAAAAGCAACGCGAAATACTTCCGGAAAATTGAATACGTAATGAGCACAGAAATAGAGATCTTGCAACAAATATCGTAAACATTCTCAAACATCAACATTTAGAAAATCAAAGAGATATTTAACACCAATTTGATCACGAACACGACACTCATAGATACAAAAAATAAAAAATCAATTTATGCTCTATCTTCAGTTTTAAGACATTCGCGCTATATAAAGTTACTGCGACAGTGACATACACCGTTTAATATTAAATATATGTAAAATTGAATTCTCTTTACGTCGTACGGAATTGGCATAGATTTAAATATGAATAAGGTAGACTTCAGGAGCGGCGAGTAAACGCGAGCCTCATTCTAACGTATGCAAAGCTCGAGATCGTCGAGATCACACAAGTCGATATCAGCCTCCGGTCTAGAAATGTTACCGCAGCGTGTTTCGCGAGCGCCGATGAACGTCATTCCAAAAGCGTGGATGCATAAAGAAACTCGAGAGATGTATATATACATTATATATAACATAATGTATATATACATAATTACTATAGAGCGAGAGAGCCGCATATTTTTTTTCTCATGTATACAGCACATACTGAAAACTTTTTTAGAAGGCATATATCTGATTTGATGTTTCGACCTGTAATGTCGAAGTCTGGGGCTCTGCAACGACATCGCATGGCAAGGGCCTGGCCGACCTGCAAAAGATACACACACACAAACTTTTTTTTCGATAGACCGCTACCGGGTAGTAAAGTAGTTGATGTAGAGAGGCATCGCGCTCTCGATGATGCTGTACCCTGAAAAGGCGCATGATACTTGAGATAGGGAGTAATCGATGATCACTTTTAATTACAAGAGTCACGTTGTTTTTTTATGTAAATCGACGCCCCCATCGGTCTCTTATAAGCATTATCGAAAATCGATGACGTAAAGAGAGACTGACAATGGAGTTCGATTATGACAATGTAATGCGAGAACGTTGTGAATAAATAACATCTATTCCGACTATACAAAATGTAACATGATATAATATTATATGTATATGTTTTATAAAATAATCCCCCGCACATTTCATCAAAATGTTTTAACAGTTGTTTGACAACCAGTCGGATCACCAGATGATATCAAATTAAATATAATATTTCATCGTATATGAGAAGAAAATGCGATTTTAATTATTCAACCTATTAAAATATGAAATATTATCATAAATGCGTTACGTGAGAATTTCCGCATTACTTGGGTACGTATCTCACCTCCGGTTTCGCTCACATTCGATACTCGTGTATTAACTGAAATTTGATAGAATTGCACTCCCATTAAATATGCGCAAACTTTAACGCTACAAATTTCACTCAAATACGCACTTTCCTCCATAATCTTCGCATAATTCCTGCGAGACCGATTCGCTACAAGCTTTGCCATATTAATAACATTCCAGAAACTCCCCACTGTGTGTCATAACGGTATTACCTCGTTAAAACTTGACTATCACGTAGCCTGATGTTAAGAGAAATCGCGAGTCGACCAACTCCAATCCATTCGTATGCTAATACAGCCGGTCGTTAACGGCGAAGTTTAACGGCCCGTATAAGACGAATTAAGAGAAGTGATTCAACGGGCGACAAAAGCGTTTCGGTAAAGCGCAATTACAATTTTGCCAGAAGAACCGTTGACAGAAAAACTGCAGCTTGTTTGAAAGCTGGACCCGAAACGCGCGGACAACAATTAATTAATCTCCCTGTCAAAGCCATAGAGCTTACTTATGCACAAAGTGACCTAATTAGCGATTCACTTGCCCCAATTACTTCGCTCCGCCAAACAAACGAGCATCAGTAACGAACTCACGTTTAATATCGATTGTCAATAAGTTTGAACGCAAAACTTTCTTGAAAATATGAAAATTTTGCATATTAGAAAGTATGAATTGATATTATACTTGCAAATTACGCAATTAAAACTTATAATTTCGTGGTTTTTATATTCTTCTTTGTTCACAATTTAAGTACTTTATTTTATTTCTTTAATTTGATATTAGTTTTTTAATTGATTTTCAATTATTAATGCTGAATAAAAATTTGCAGAACGTGCCCCGATTTCTCCAAAATTCTTTCTCTTCAAAATTTCTAGAAAGATTGTTGTGAAACAAAATTTTCCACGTATGTAGGTGATAACTGAGTATCAGATGTGTAGTATGTGTAAAACGTTAAAATTTAAATAAAATGGAGTTATCCGCAGGAGATAAGAAAGTATTAATTTATTATTATTATTATATATTATTGCTAAATAATGTGTTTTTTGAAATACAAAAATTTCCTAATATATATCTTCACGAGAAACAGAATTTTTTTCCTTTTTTTGTAGTAATGTTATTCGAGACCACGGGAGAGTATACAGATGCACGCAAGTACGCAGATTGCGAACTTTTATTTGCCCGCGTTAAAGCCGCAGCCCAAAACCACGCTGAGGTTTATAAAACGCGAGAAACTACGCGATAAAGTGCACTACGGTAAAGGATATAAATTTAAAAAGATCGAAAGCATAAAAATTTCAATTTTCCCACTATTAGACGTAACCCTACTAAATACAATGGTTTTTATTAAAAAAACGTATAAACGAAGAGATGTGTAACAATTTTTTGTTGGCCACCGCAATTTCGTGCATTATTAAAAGCGATTGTCGTAAAAAGTATGTTTTAAAACGTGAAAATCAATTTTAAAAACAATGAAATAAACTTATTGATATTTAGAAAAGAAAATTTTTTAAAGTTAAAATTTTTTTCATCGCGAATATTACGATATATCAAACAAATCTCTTTTTAAAATTAAAAGATATATAAAATTATAATTCGATAAACTAATAATTGTGCGAGTATACAATTATTCGATGAACTAATAATTGTGTGCTCAAGTTTCAGGGGAATTTAATAAAATTTTCAATAAAAGATATATTGAAAATAATGATACTTGGAAATTTTTCTATATTAATTAATCATGAAAGATTGAAGTTTATTTTGCATCGTTAAGAAAGAGCATTTAACTTTAACTTTCTTGTTGTAATTATGGAAATACGTTTCTGATTCTTTTTTAGACATGAATATTGAGTGAATCATGCATATATAGGATAAACTTGCTTAAATCGTACCCTTAAACCATATTTAAATTGTATTGTAAGCGCAGGATTTAAAAAAGTTTACCCTACTTCTTCGCGTTATGACTTTTCAATATTTCCTAATGCTCGATTTTAAGATATATTATGGTACGCGTGCCAAGTAGACCATCCGGATCACCACCTCGCGTCGCCATAATACGTGGTTTAACGTCACATTGTGGCTTGTATTATCGGCCGGCAAAACGTCATTAATACGACAGCTTTGACATTTCCTGTTTCAACATCCATTGTGCGTTAATAATGCCGATTGCGAGAGCTGAGCGGAAAATGGCTGGCGTTACGCGACCATAGAGCAAAACAGAACCGTTTTGAGGATCAAAATGGAAAATTAATTTATGTCAGAAATGTGTTTATATTTTCTTGTTATTGCAACATCGTATATCTTCAACTGCGAGAAAAGCACTAGAGGGGGGGGGGAATTATTTTAAATTATACAAACAATTACAAAATTAAGTCGAAGGAAAATTTCCTTTAGCGATATTATTTCTATATTTCACAGTCGCTAAATATATTACTATTCATATATATATATAATACTTTTTATATTTATTATCCCCCAGTTCCCCGCAATTGCGTAGTGTGACATACTCATGTAACGCGCTTAGAATGAATTACTCGTACGAGCATCACGTTAACATTGAAATTATGAACGTGCAATAGATATTCGCACGATATCATATTCGCTCCTGAATTTAATTTTACGCAACACAACACGCGTGTGTAATTCGAAGCGTCGTAACCAGAAACTAGTACATAGATGAGATACAAGAAACGGGATTGCACATTTCAAAAATTTATGTAATGTGCATTCGCCAGTCGTTGCATTTTCAGTTGAGTAATTGTAAAGCATAAACATGCTTTCATCAACTATGATTGTCATAGCATTTGCGGCAATGAATATTAATAATTCTTCTCAAAAAGGGAACGCAAATGCATGTTTAGGTGCAATTATGATATTATTAGTATAGCGCCAGAATATATCATCAACTTTCGAAACGTTTTTCAATATTCCAACAGTAATGAGAATTAACTTTTTAACCAGAAACTTTAATTTTCCTAAATCGCCAGTAAATAATTAACATATAATGAATTGTAAGACGACTTAACTGGCCATAGATGGTATTCTATTTATTACTACGTATCAATTCCATACGGATTGTGGTCCTCTACGAGTATTAAATTTAATAATAATAATGCTAAAGCATCTATTAGATTCTCCCCCCCCTCCCCCAACACCCTGCCATCACGAAAACTGTTAAAGAATTTGTTGCGAAAAATATTATCTCAGTAGAGGACCACAATCCGTATGGTTGATACGTAGTAATAAATAGAATTCCATCTATGGCCAGTTAAGTCGTCTTATAATTTATTATATGTTAACTTTTTAAATCTTACATAATTATCCAAGAATAAAATATAGCGACGTTTTAGTCACTTATTCTCCTGATACTATTTCTACTTGTTCTTCTTAAAGTTTAAACTGTTGTAATAAAACAAAAAAAATACCAAAATAGAATATTTTTGATATTGAACGTGCAATAAATTTGTACATGTTTTATAATACTTTGTATTTTGATGATTACAATTTCGACATTGCATTTAGTTATATACAAAATGCCACGTGGTAAAGTCTCTCGTAATGGCGAGAAATGTCTTAAGATGTTTGCTCGAAGGTAATAATAACTCCTAGGATATCGCGAGAGATCGCCGTGATTGCGGCCTCGTAAAAACGAGCAAAGTTTATCTGCAGAAAAACTCGCAGAGGACTCAGCGAGGTAGTATCTGTGTAAATTGAAGGACTCGTTTCCTTGCATCGCAGATCGCGACGCAGGCCACGCGAAGTACCTTAATAAAATCCGACCCCAAAACTCGTCGGAAGGAAAACTCATCCGGCATCGTTTCGAAAGCTCATCTGCGAACAAGCTGACGGCCAGTAACGGTTAGATGAGGGAGAACGGGATGCAAGAAAAGAAAAACGAAAAAGAGCCATCCTTGAGATAAAATAAATTCTCTCTGCTTTCACCCTGGATGAAAATCGCGAAAGGTTTTCCAGGTGAAAAAAATGAAATAAAACAGCCTGAGCAACATTCATCTAGCCTTTCCAGATATTTTAATTGACACAGATATTATTACTACGCTCTCTCTCATAGTTAATAAGTTATAAATTTTTATTTTACTTAAAAAATATTGTAATTATCTTGATTATTTGTTATTTAGGAACTGCTTCCTAGAAATTTATTAAATATTACATGACATTCACTTATTAAAGAAAATTAAAATAATTTTTGTTTTAAAATGAGCTTTAAGTTTTAATAATTTCTCTGGGCTACGGAGATATTGCAAAACACAAATTTATTTATAAATTAAAAGCGTAATTAAAAATTAAACATTCTCCAGTAGAAGTCTATGAAAAATACGTAACGTACGTATAGAACAACAGAATGATTTATAAAAATACAGCGGTGCGATATGAAAAACGAATTTTTATTTGGAAATGTCAGAAACGTATTACGAGATGGAAACAGTATTCTCCACGTAAATGATGGTAAAATGTCCCTTTATCGAGATGGTGCGGTGTGCACGTTTTGTAAACTCGATCATGTCTGCCACGCGTTAAAGCTTTCTATCGAGTTAAATATTTGAGGATGACAGAGAATCGATAATGGAAGTATCAATATATGCTTTACACGGAGACGTTTTTGCGTGAAGCAGCAAATATTTAAAGAACATTGTTCGAAGAAATACTATCTTTAAAATATACATATATATATATACATACACACATTGAAATGAAAATATATTATATGATATGATATGAAAGTGTATTTTAATTATTATTGAATTTAAAATGTACGTTAATCAAGCATATTAACTGTATACATCGATTATTTAATTTATTAATTATTTAATTATGATAATGTATATTGAATCTATATAAATATCAATCAGTTTTCCAATCTATATTGTTTGCAGTAAAAATATAATTATTACTGCAGAATATCTAATATCTTAAAAAAACGAAGTTATTTTTTCAAAAATACTGCACAAATTAATCACATGAGAGAGAGATGAAAATTTTGGGTCGAGTATTTGATTAACTTTTTTACCACTCTTGGGATATGTATGTTTTATGGAATTTCCAAATTTCTGGAACAAAGTTTCCGTCACTCATACATATTTTCAAACTCAAACGATTTCAAATAGCGTTACAGAAAATGTTACAGACTGAGTTAAAGACTGTTAAAACCGTCCAAAAACGTATAATACACATTGAATCACTCGCTAGATGATTTAAATTAAGACAAAATTAATATGTCACAAATGAAAAGTGCAAAATAAATGGAAAGTAAAAGAGATCGAAGAGAAGAGAAAGAGACAGAAAGAAAGAATTATATATAAGAGAGGTAAAATACCAAGAGCATCGCTAGCCTTTTAATACTGAAATTGGCATTGCAGCCGACGATAATTGCTTCCGAGAGAACTCTCTTGGCTCGCAAAAGACCTTTTCATGCAAGGATCTGTTTTAAGTGTTTATTTTCTCTGTTATCGGACACGGTTCTTCAATTTCCTGCTAACTCTGACGTTCTCTACATGTATCGTGCGATAGTGGTTACCACCAAATCAAGCCGTTCGAGGCAAATCGAAGGAAACTTATGAAGGTAGCAGAACGAACGGTATCCAGTTGACGACATGCGATTCACGATTATTTCCTACCGAGGGATCACATTTCGCGATACGATCGTTCGTGATGGACGTAACAATACGGGTGCCAGGGATACTCGTCCTCGTCCCAAGTGGTCGTACCTAAGGCTCGATACTTAGAAGAAATACTGATCCACAGGTGGGCGTTAAAAGATGAAAGACATGACGGCGTCGGTCGGTAAATATCCTTCTCGAACATCTCCGCCAGGAAATTCTACCATGAAAAATGTAATTTTTTTCCTAGGAGATCTCCTGCCAAGTTGTCATACCATGAAAAAATATAATTATTCATTCTGTTAAGTTAGGCGAAATTGCAGACAAATTGATAACAAAATACAATATTATCCCAAAAATTGTATCACTACGCACTAAACATATCGATTATCTATTATTCATTATTTTATGTTGATACACAGTTTGTGACAGAAGCTAAAAAAAGTAGATTTTGAGGCTTTAGGAAGAATTCCAATTTTCTACACAAATGTTTCTTGCTTAAACGATACTTTATTACAATATTTTCCCTCGAAAACGTTTCGAGTAAAATCCATTCGGTCATCTCGACTAGCCGAAGAATCAGAAGATGTTATTTGGAATACAGCGACGACGTCCGATGAAAAATCCATGGTCATCCGTGCTTCCGGAGAATTTCGATTTATCCAGAGTGATAAAGCACGAGAATAAGACATAACAACGTTTTCCTGGAGGACAAGAAGCGGTTTCGCTGACGAATGAACAAGGTTTCAACGTCGTGCGAAAGTCCCAGAAGGCTCGTGGAGACCACGGTGAAAGAAGGAAAGCGAAGGAGGGGCGCATCGAGCCACGAGGATCAAATGCGAGGAGTGAAAATCGGACACGCTGTTGCTTGATGCCGAACAAAAGCTGAGAAGGGTATCCCCATAGCAACCATCGCGACAACGTTGTGTTCGCTAGGAAAGGAGAAAGAGCAAGCGATGTACAACTGGGACGTCGCGGTGACGAACAGAACCAGGGAAGAAGGAACCGAAGGATCCGCAGGATTCCCGAGGGCGAAGGAGAACTAATATCCGTTCTCTTGTACCGGCAAGAGAAATTTATGTCCGCACGAAGACCGGATTATGGCTCGCGTTCTAACCAAATAAAACTTTTTCGCCACGGCATATATAAATGTAATCAGAGATATTTTTGTCGCTTCCTTAATATTACAAAGTGCTATGAATACTGTATAAATCAGCATCTTGACCAGCGATCTTACCATGCATTGCTTCGCATTTATCTTACTGTATAAATAAATATGTGTAAATCGAGGAATTATGTAATTTGTAAATTTAACAGCAATTCTCTCCTCGACACAGCAATTCTCTCCTCGAAATTGTAAATTGCGTAAACTAAAATTGTTCAATCTATGGCCTACTTATTGCGATTATCGCGCATTTCAGGATAAATGACATAAATATAAGAGATTACAACAAAAGAAAATAATATTATTTTTAAATTTAAAGCAATTATAAAAATATTTTTTACAAGCCGATTAAATGAATCGCAATATAAACGCAAGTTGTCTCGATCGAGGCTTGCTCGAGCTAGCGAACATCTCGCGAAACTCGCGGTGCGACGAGATCGTCGGAACATATAACCGAGTTCGCGTACTTGCCATCGGACGAACGATTGGAATTGCCGGGATGCACGTCCCATTCGTCGAATGGCATGCGGAAGCGATGGAAATGGATTAGGCACGATTCAAGGACTTAGGCCCAGTTCCACAATCTCCAGTTAACTTAACCGACCGGTTATTCCATTGGAATTGACCAATCGCATTTGTTAATTTTGCTTAACGACAAATGCGATTGGTCAATTCCAATGGAATAACCGGTCGGTTAAGTTAACTGGAGATTGTGGAACTGGGCCTTAGTAATTGTTCGAATTGTAGCACTTAACATCAGTCACGATTTATTTCCCTTGTCGACAGCTGTCCTCGTTACGCAATGAGCGCGCAAACGAATTCACAGTCCGAGGAATGCTTCGCGAGCAGCTTCGGAGTCCGAAAAATGCTCCGCGAGCAGCGTCGCCGCGTCGGAACCATAGACTTATATAATAGATTGCGTGTCATATGCGACAGCTGAAGACAACATCTAAAGGACAGAGATATGCGTGGTCTATCGCCCTCTCCGTCACACGCATCGCTGGGTAGGGGCTGACAGGCGGGCAATGAATGTAGGCGAAAGATAGGAATGACATCTGTTTTTAAGAATCCACGATCCACGTCGTGGATCAATCTTGTGCCTGTAAGACAAACCTTTCTTTACCATTTATTATAAAAAATGGTTGCATATTGCTGTGTTTGCAAATTAACTGCAGGACAAGAAAATGATGTAAAAACAGATGCGCATTATTTCGCTCTCTCTCGCTGTCATTCCTATCTTTCGCCTACATTTATTCTACGCCGTTAATAGTCTTATTTATCGTCGTCTTTGACCGACCAGAAAATCGCTGGTCGCGAACAGAGGCGTATCTAGGGTAAGTATGGCAAGTAAGGCACATGCCCTGAGCGCCACTTGAAGAAGGGCACAATTTTTATTAACCTGGTCCCAACGTCCTTCCTCAAGCACGGTAGACATTAATGCATATAAAAGCTAAAACAGCAGTCTAACAAGTTGCTACCTAAATTTAAAAAGATGTATTTTTGAGCTGATATTATGGTAAGTTAAAAGTAGAGTCCTAGATAATAGAGAAGCGACATTGATAATCGATAGGTGCGATATATCGAAAAGCTGCCATTTTTTTTCTCTGTATGGATGGTAGAAAAACATTAAAAGAAATGGTCTGATTGGCTAAAGTAAATCACGTGATGCAGCGACATTTTTTTCTTACTTGGTTAAATAAGTATGATTGGCGCTGAATCACGTGATTTAGTTAGCCAATCAGACCATTTCCTTCAATGTCGCTTCTGTATTATCTAGGACTCTAGTTAAAAGATGTGTCATATGTTTGGACAGGGGCGCAATTTCAGTGCTTGCCATAGGAGATATTTTCCGTAGATATGCCTCTGATCGCGAACTCCGAGATATTGGTTTCACGGAATTAGCACTCGCGACTCGCATTAGAATTTTTGAGGAGCAGAACGCGCTGCGGTGCATTGCTTTGCTGTATCAGAGAAAATTGTCTCATTGCGTCCGAACTCCGAAGTCTCGCTGGCTCGAGATCCGAGACAGCCAATTGGCGTCGGATACGCGACGTCAACTCGCGTGATTCCTTATTCTAGCTAGGTTTGGCCCAGATCGGCGCCTTGTTTTGAGGGGCGGACTCTCACCTATGTGCCTATTGTTTACATTTCGGCATCACCGCTCGAGATCGAGGAAAATTTAACGCGACAGGGTATTCTTGTTTTGAATTATTCAAGATGCCGCGTTCAGCGGCTTCTGCACGTTGCGAGCGAAATCCGCAACACAAGTAATATAATGCAGATACAAGGATAGTTTTCCGAAAGAAGCCTGCATTTTTTTATAGATTCGTATAACGTAACAGATTGTTAGACGCACTGAGAAAAAAAATTGGTTGTACGGACTAAAGAACATGGCACCACTCTTATGGGTTTCGGGGTCCCGGTTAATTTTGATGGGGCGATGATATGTTACTCTCTAGACCTTCCTGATAAAAAGTCTTGCTGGGCACAACCTCTGAAAATCAACCGTTTTCGAGATATTTAACTCTGAAGCTATTTAAAAAAAAAACTATTTTCTGCCGTTTTTCGTGTTTTTTAACAA
>NJRL01000183.1:322573-334339 GCA_003063815.1 Aphaenogaster rudis
TCGTAAGTTGAATCGATTTCTCAATGTATTAAGTAGCGCGATCATGTATTACGACCTACGTAAAATGATTACTATAAGGAATGTAAAAGGCTTAATGGTTATTTCATAATACATAAGTGTAGAGAGATAGTAAAGGATGAAATACAGCAAAATACAAGTACATAACTCTTGTATTCTTTGTTTAGCTTGATATCTTGTATATCCCATCTGTTTAGGATATACGGCATTTTTAGCGTGCGGGATTTATGCCGTAGTACAAACGCTCTGTAGTCTAGAGTCCTAAAAAGTAGAGAGACGTGAACTTCCCACTTCCTGATTGGTGGTTATAGCCACCAATCAGGCCCGCAAAAATGCAAGATTATTATTATGTTTCGTGTATTTGTTTATTATTCTTATACTCTAATAAACTTTTTACACACATTTATAAGTTATTGTATATCATTTTATTGCCTTATTTATAAACATTATTTGTAAATTTTTTATAAGCCGTATACCCATGAATAATCATATATCCCACCCCTATGGGATATATGGCAAAAATGCAAGGGTTTCTAAAGTTTTTTTGTTAAATACAAAGAATAAATATTTCATATTTCTAATTTTTTTTATAGTAGTAGATAATATAAAGTTTTTATTAGTATAATTCATTTGCCTTAAACATAGTAAATAGTACTTGATAAATAAAGTTTTTCTTAGGTGCGGCGTATATACCCTATGTCAGTACGCCTGGGTCATTCTCGAGCTCTCTCATCTAGCCATTATGCTTGGAGAGGATTCTGTGCTGCTCGTATACCTGTTCTTCTGGTGCAAAAACGGACGCAACCGATACTCATACATTGAAAGCTCCACTCGCGCCGCTAGATGCGAAAAGAGCATACGCATCTCTTCAATGTAGAGAGGACAGAGCATATAACGAGGTCTTAAGACTTTTTTTATTAGAGAAAAAGTATACGCGCGGAATTAACCTCTCGCAGAGAATTAGTATGAAGAGAAAAAGCTTAATCCTGATCAATCTCTCTTTTTGCATTATAAGCTATTAATTTAATCTTTTAAAACGAACTTTAAAATGTTAATAATATTGTTGATTCTGTACATGATTTGCAATTCTTCCGCAGAATTACAAAAGTTACAAAATTCCGTGAGAAATATATATATTTTCCAAGAACGGTGGAAAGAATTAATTTTAAAAGTCGCGATTTAAGATTGAAGTATTTTGAAGTCTCTGTTATATGAATTACGTCACGCTTGCAATCTCCGATTTGCGAGTAAAAATGTATTGTAGCAATAAGAATTTAATGCACTCTAGGCTATTGATTTTTTAAATGTAGGGTAATCTAAATCTTTGTTCAATATTTTTATCGCATATGTATTGCAAAATATGGTTTAATTCCGAACTTTATTTTGTAACGTCAACGTGAAATGGCAACTAGACAAGTATATTTAGCGATAAATGTACGATTCAAATACAAACTGTTTTTCTTTGTTTGGATATTAGCACTTTCTGAAAAGATTCTAATCGTTAGTGAAAAAGCAATTAGAGTTATTCAGAAGATAGATATCGGTTCGATAAATCTATTAACTCCTCGATTCGGAACACCTAAACCGTTTCCTTTTTCTCTTTTTTTATGGCATCGGATTATTCGAGAAAGCGTTCGATCTCACAACCGATAATGTATTGTTAGGAGTATAAAGATACGAGAGGAAGGTGGATTGCATTGTATAACCGAGGCATTCGATTCAGCTATAAGCGTTTATTGAAAACTACTCACTGAGTCCATATAACATTCATATTGAATCTGCTAAAAAGCTTCTCGATCTTCGAAAGCATGATGCGATTGAGCAATTTAAATCGCACGAGTCAGCGAAGCGCGTGGGAGTTCGCACGTGCAGCTGGACGACAGTCGTAATATAAAACTTATTGGCGTTACAGCATCTGGCAATCCTAATTTTAACAGACATTTTGCAAATTGTCCTCTTGACGCAGATTTAGATGGGACTAATCTAATTTCCTCCTTTTTGCAAGAAATCAACTGCAGAATCTCTGACGACGAAATAATGACTGGTTCTCTAATAAGTCTGAAGATGGCTTACTTCCAGATCTTTAAAATTGAAGCTTTGAAACGTCTTTTAAATCGAGCCGAGGGTTTATATTGAGAATATAATTCATATATCATATGTTATCAATATCTCGAGCTTTTTTCATCTTATCTTTGAATTTTTCTTTACCTGTTATATATACAAGATGTCAATATAGAAAGAAGATATACTTTGATCGACCAGACAATATGTACACTCGGCAAAATATGCGGTTGGCCGCAGTACGTCAATAGCTCTCATAATCATCTATCGAAAATCGATACGCGACGAAGGTCCTTATAACATTTCGTCATTTCAAGGATCCTCTCTCCTGCTTCTGTATCGCGTGCCATCCTGCGATGCTGAAGAGGCGAAACTTCGATATGCAATCGTAAAACAACCCATACAACATATAAGATCGCCAACTATCAGAGTGCATTTTCCGCTTTATTGCGCCATTACGATAAAGCAAACTGTTCACAAGTCGCGAATGGAACGAGATGAAACTTAAATGTGCAATAACTGCCAAGAATATTCCTCGTAACTTATCATGTCAGAAAAGTAATTATATAAAACCTCAATAAAAATATTCTCGGTTTTCTGCAGTACAGTCGACATCGTATTGTTCTCGCTATTCTAATTTATCATGTATCCACGTGTATTTTAACTATTAATATTTTACTTTAAAAGGAAGAAAAAGAGAAAAAAAATTAAAATGTATGACATAAATCCATTTAATATCAAAACAGCTTTTAGCATAATTTTTTCATTTTAGTTTTTGAAATACTCTTAAATGCTGAATAACTTCTCTTTCTAACGAAAAGTAGCTGTAGCATATAAAATTTAAATTAAAGTAGTATATATTAAAGCTTAATGTGCTGAAAGTGCTCTCGCTTCTTACTCACATGTTTCAACTGTAATTCTGCAAAGCATGTGACGCGCTTAACATCGCGAATGTACTGTCGGATTAAAAAGTTTCACATGTTTTACACTCGTAAAAAATCCCGTGTCTGTGAGATGAGGTATCTCACCGACGAAACTATTATACTTTAAATAATTACAAGCGCTTCTGCGATACTGAATTGCCGAATGTATTATCATAGCGTTACGTTATTTCCGATAAGTTACGCAATATGTTATATGATAAGTATGCGATATAGTCTCGGGACGATTTATCATGATACTATCGTAATATATTGCTAAGGAATCTGACATTTCTG
The DNA here is from genome assembly GCA_003063815.1 of Aphaenogaster rudis. Classification (NCBI taxonomy): domain Eukaryota; kingdom Metazoa; phylum Arthropoda; class Insecta; order Hymenoptera; family Formicidae; genus Aphaenogaster; species Aphaenogaster rudis. The sequence goes on from NJRL01000183.1 coordinate 325,870, forward strand.
TATCGCGATACTTGGATGGCATAAGCGATTTTCAAACGCCGTCACCAATACCCAATTTCCCTCAACGACCCCGTTCGGTACAATACAATGATGTATGATCCGGCGATATACGAGAAGACGAGTGGATCACGAGACCGTGAATGGTCTTCGGCCCGAGTGGGAACGAAAAATCACCGACCTTCGTCCGCGAAAAAGATTGTCGCGACGAAATACCGTCGTGTGGTAAAAGGATACTTTCACGCGTAGACCGCAATATGCGCGTTCCTTAGACACCGCAAAGCTCAATGGCGAATTGCCATACGAGCAAGCGAGCGAGCTTTGAAATCCGGCCTTTTATCGCTCTCCATCTCCGTGACGGCAATGAGACCTTTAGTTGTAATGTTCGCAGGGATATGAACTCCCATTTTTCCGACCCCTTACCGATACTTTCTTGCCTTTGAAATAGCGATGTTCATTGTCCTAACGCAATACGCGCAAATACAAAGAGGAGATGAACAGAAGACGTAAGTCGCGCTCGAGTAGAGAGCATCTTGCTCTCACGCCAGATTTCTCGCGACCTGATTCGCCGATGTAACGCGAAATAGATAAGTAAAGCCCGATGGAGGAAAGAATGAGTAAGGTGCGGCCGAGATGCGCTTTTGACACTCCGCGGAAGTCGCACGTTCTTAATCAAGCTGCAAGATGAGAGTGCTTGTCTTCTCTTCTCTCTTTCTTTCGCTTTTATTTTATTCTTCCGTGATGAAGAGGAATAAGGTGTCTTGGGAAAGAAAAACGCCGCGAGATCTTCGGAAACGATACCGTGAGTTGGATATTAATATCATCGTAATGCCTCGTCGCGACTTTGAAACTATGGTGAGCACGCGGCGATTCATCTTTGCGACTTTCGGAAGGTCCGAAGAGATGCAGCAATTACTTGAGAATAGTGAGGTACAAAGTTTCCATCGAAACCGACGGATATAAATTCATACGACAGAGATTTGAATTTCGTTTGTTTCAAGAGAAAATTGCTACTACTATAATAATAGCGATAAATATATTTTCTGAAATTTTTCTTGATTTTCCTTGAAAAGAATATATCGAGAAAATCGTCAATAAAGATTTAAGTTTAATTGTGTTTGAATATGTACAGAGGATTCCGGATTAATCGAAAAAAAAGATATTTTGTAGGTAAAAATAAGAAAAGATATTTTAGAGCTCTAATTCTTTGATAAATTTGAGACAATTTTTTTCTTTTCAATGTCAAAGATATTTAAGGAAAATCTTCAACGTCATCTTATGGATTCGTTTAAAATTCGACAAACGTAAAACTCGACAGACTGAAGTAAAAAGAAAAATTGTTCACTTCTGACCTCAATAATTTATCAATATCTCGTTCACGTTACCGTCGAAATTTTCTTCGTTCACCACTGACAACGTAATTTGTCCGGGCACATATTTCCCAGACTCCTGCAATATCCCTCCACTGTCTGGTGGGAAATTGCAACGGCGGTGATTCCGAGGTTTTCATCGTAACGAAATTATCTGTAAAGATGTCCCGATAGAACATTTCTCCGAGGTACGCGGCCCAATTTCGGCTTTCGTTGTCGGTCGACAAAGAATGGTGCGAACATCTCGCGGCTCTTTTCCCGCTCGTAGAAATCTCTGAAATTTTTATCCGAAGAGGGGACGGACTCGTGCATTATCCGACAACGCTATACAAGGCGTCGCACTCGTACTCGCAAATTGCGCGGCCATCCGTAGCCTAATTGAATTTCGGCTCAATTTCGTGCGCCGCATCCTGGGAAACTTTGGCATTATCGGGTACCGGTTTTGCATGCACCGATTTCTCGCATACCCTAGCTTTCGATAAAGTATTTATTTCAGTCTGTTATCGAGATAGAATTACCGCACTCTGAACGAGATGTCCGCCTGACGAGAATTTTCGTAATACGAGAATTTTTGACGTAATTATCGATTATAGATTTACGTAAAGTACCGATTGAATCTCTTCCACGACATTCAATACATATCAAATTTTTCTATACATAAACTCCTACGTAAAATGCCTTTGCGAAATGTGGAACAAATCTGATGCTGTTCTATAAAATGTTTCTCTTTGGTTATATTTAATCCTGACGTAACAAATATATATTAAAATACCAACGTATCGATTTACGTCATTCATTATTTTCATCACACTATTTAATGAAAATTTATAAGAGATAAAGACTTTAATCGACTTTAATTCACGTTGGATATTTTGCATACAGAAGTTTGAACTCTTAGCAGCAGAAGTATACGAATCTAAAAAATATGTATCTATTATCAAACGTATATAGCTTTGTAACTTATGATATGCTATATAAAAGAGATTATATGTATATATCATATAAAAGAGATTATATGTATATACACACAATCAAATCTATTGGCTTCTGGGCTTGTCTACGTATGCAATTCACGTGCACGTGTCAGAAACTACCGGCGCTGTCTGACCGCAGTTACGGGGCAACTACTGGCACCGATCAGACACGTACAACGTAGCGGAAGGAACGTCGAAGTAAGCGGAGTGTAACGGCGATAGCTGCTGCAGCAGGCAATGGTAATACCGATAACTCAATCGACACGACTGCAGCGCGCGTCCGCGTATAACGGAATCCTTGTTCAGCAGGATATTCCCGCGTAACAAGATACTCGCGCGCAGTGAGAACTACTGCTCGCGATCGCGCGATCCGACTATTAAGTCTGATTAAGACTACGTCGTGGAACTCGTTAGCGACTTGTTACCGATGCCGAGCGACGCTGAGCATACACCGGCATTAGTTTCTGTCTCATCTACGAACATCCGAGAGCACCTTGGATTGAAATAATTGATTGTTGCGGGATGAACGCGTGCCAGCAACCCGTAACATCTAAGCTCTCGGCATAGTCGCTGCCGGTTGAATTAGAAATGCATGCTATGATTCGGAGCAGATATTTGTACGCGTATTAATGCAACTGAAAGCAAAGTGTCAGAGGAGCGTCTGCAAAAAAATTTATGGGACTAGATACCGAAATTTATTAAACGCGTTAGAAAAGGGATATCTATATATCTAACAAAGTGTCTTAATTTGGATTTTATTTTGGATTTTATTCTCTCTTGCCAATTTTTATTAAAGAGAATTAGAAATAGAATTGTTAATTTAAATCGATCCAACTGGCCACAATTTATTAATATAATAAATTCACAACGTTTCGGCCTGGGAATTAGGCCCTTCTCAAGTGACAGTCTACAATTAACAATTTAGTACATAAATCAGGAACTCTCCAATAAAGATTACATACATTAATAAATAAATAAAACATGAAAGCAATTATCTATGTTAAAATGATTAAGATAACATGTTAACGGTCAATTGAGGTAAAATATCTTAGCAAAATTCTTTCATGTTTTATTTATTTATTAATGTATGTAATCTTTATTGGAGAGTTCCTGATTTATGTACTAAATTGTTAATTGTAGACTGTCACTTGAGAAGAGCCTAAATCCCAGGCCGAAACGTTGTGAATTTATTATATTAATAAATTGTGGCCAGTTGGGTCGATTTAAACTAAACAATTCTGTTAAATTATTACTGGCGATACTAGAAATTTATTTAGAATTAGAAATATTACAAAATATCCTGAGACTTTCGGACGTCAAACGAATGAAACAAATTTAATCAGCACAAATTGAGTCATTTGTTTTATTTTGCATTGGTGCAAAATAATATTGTTCTATTTAGCAGAATATATGTTGGATATTTCATCGATCATAGGTGTTCATGTATAGATAATTTCATGTATAGTAGCCTTTAACATTGATACGGATTATTATATGAGATTGAATTCGCTATTAGTGTCCTATCAAGAGTAATTTTATGACTTCTGATTTCTACGATATAAAAAAGAATATTACGATGGAAATGTTCCCTCAGCTTTTTCCTCGAGCGCTCGTTATTTTTGCCGATGAAATTTGATTCATCAGCTGACTAAAAACGACTGGAGGATTATAACGAATGCAACGAATCCGATTCTTCTTATTAAATATGAAAAAGTCGAAAAATGGATACGTTAAAACGCCAGATAAATCATCTTCCATCTTTCGGCTCTGTTTTCTTAATTTCGTTCTATTAACTGTACATTACGAATATGACCTGAATAAAATGTAAAGATTAAATAATGCGATAGTTGCAGCGATTCGTCCGGCTGCCAGGCCTCCGTTTACATGTATCAATTCTACGTAACACCATTGTCTCGTGCAGACTTGGACGGTGTCATTTAGCGGTAAACGCGCAATAGGATTGTGGGCGACTGTTATCTCCAACGAGGGAGATGCGTACTGACCTAGTGATTGCCACGGTATGCATGTACTCACTCTTGCATGCACATCGCGTTTACCTACAACAATGCGGTACGGCACACAAAGCGTGGGCGCGCAAAGTAATAATAAACTACGAACAGCGCGCTTTGTGGAGGTCCGTAAAGTTTCGGAGCGCACGCGTTAGTTGGCGTCGGTCATTTCCGATATAAAGCGAAATATAAATTCAGAGGGTCCGGGATTGGAGTAAATCACGTAGATATGTCGTTCTCATTGCCGCGGCCCTCATGATTAGTGCGCGCTGTTATTTGATATTAATTCAGCATGGCTTAGCAACATGGCCCTGGCGGAGTAAGCAGCCGGCGCGCATAAACGCTTTGCGTTCATTCAAAGGGATTGTCAGCGACAGTCCTTCGCCAGAGTCTAAATCGCACTGTATACACACGCATACGTATAAACCGGCATTGTAAATTCCCGCTTTCTGCGTATGGCATTAATTCGGTTCGCGAGGGAACGTTGACTGTGGAACAGCTAAACGCCTCAGTCGTTAGCGGCGACAGCGCAATCACCGTGAAATCGTTTCCAATGTCATTTTAATTAATATTGGTGTCGCTCCTGTTACATAGCATCCATCAATTTCACTTAAGATTCGAGAAGATACTCGTTATATTGCAATAGATCAATAATGGCGAGACTATTACATAAATGCTCCGAAAAAGTTTGCTCCGTTCTCTCTCTCTCTCTCTCTCTCTCTCTCTCTCTTTCGCACAGAATATTGTGCATAAGTAAAAATATTTTATTCTAAGTAGAATTTCTATTCGTAAGCTGTTCTTTCGATTTCTGTTATTTTAATACCGTAGTTTCTATGATATAAAAAAATTAAGGGTTATTAAAAGATCAGATAAGTATTTCTGATATTCGTTTTGAATGTACTGACATTTTTTCTACTTATCATTGCGGTTTTCTACTTTGTTACGCTTAATGTATGTGCGTAGGTTAGGTATAGTGAGAATATCTATTGAAATGGAATGATGGTTTTAAAGGTTGGATAGAGCTCTTGTGACTGTAAGTATGCAATGTACATTGACCTTTAAAGGCCAAGACAGTTATTTCCATCTATGCTAACAATAAGAATAAATTCAATCAATATTAATACAGTTATTACTGTTTCTTGCAATCTTTATAATTGATTAATGCATGTATTCAGGATTTAAAAAATATTTTTGAATAATTAAGAATTAAAAATTTCAATATATATGGCTCTAACATATAATATTAACGAATATTTGATACTTCTTTTCTTCATTTGAGATTTTTGAAAAAAGTTAATTCGTAATTTTTATTATATATACAAAGTAAATTTTTAACTGATTGTAGTAAAGATTTCTACACGGAAAATAAAAATTTGTTAACTTGACTAAATTTTTCAACAAAATAAAATTTCTTCAGAGTTCAAATATTTATTTATTTAACTTAAACATTTATTTATTTAACTTAAACATTTATTTATTTAACTTAAACATATAATATACTTGAACTTTACTTTTCAAATATTTATAAATTGAACTTAAATAAATAAATACTTGAACTGAAAAAATTTTATGTAGTTGAAAAATTTAGTCAAGTTAACAAAATTTTTTTCCGTGATACCGAAATTATGAAAAAAATATAAAAGATGTTATTACAACAATTCTATGCATTTTATATTCTTCGTAAGTAATCATTCATTCTCGAAAAATTAATGTATTCACAGAATACTAATATAAGGCAATGCTCTAAGACGATTACGTCTTTCGCATGCTAGATTTCCTCATAACAGCATTTCTGAAATTCGATCAAACCTTCCCATGGGGGATTGTCGTGGTATCGTAATTGCAAATGCATTTGCACGTGGGAACCCATCATTCATCATGTCAATCGCGTTACGTCATTAACTTTCTAACATTTATTATATTTTCTTATAAAATAAGATAAAAAACAGCGCAGTTACTGCAAATTTTTATTAAAAATGAAAGATATACGTCACGTGTTTCATACAGCGATATTATAATTACTTGTTAGCGAATTGTGAAAGAAAAATGCTTAAAGATAGTGAGATTTTGATACTACTGATGCTAAAGTTATACGCTACAGTATGATTGTCGTCTATTTGAATTGCTATTTGAAAGCAACACTATGCAGTTGACAGTTAAAGGAGGTACGCGCGAGAGTTTGGACAGTCGCGTGAGCAAACGATCGATTTATAAGGCATAGCAACACCTAAAGGTTGACTCACACGAGTATATACAGCGTATCAGCTTTGTAAACGACACTTATATAATCCATAGAGTATCACCATCGCTCAATAAATTTATTTTTAAAAATAAAAAGATTTTATCCAAAGAAAAATTTTATAAAAATTACAAAAATGAAGTTGTATATGTGCCGATTTATACGATAAAGCTTCAATTTGTCGCTTATTAAATTAACATTATTTAGAATAAAAGATTAATGTCGCAGTTTAAATTACTGATAAAAAAATTAATTCATAGAGTAGCGTATAGAATCTACAGTAAAAGTTTCTATTTAGATGGTAAACGCTGTGTAAGTGCACCTTTACGCATCGCTCGAATCGCAGGTGTATTTCGCGTGCAATGTACGTATTGTGCATGTGTATCCAATAACGCCAGGCATATTATTAGGCACGACACACCGTTGACCGGCCGATCGGGCTCCAATCGAGATAATGGAGGTAACATGGGCGAGCACGCCCACGCGCGTGCCGAATATGCGCTCGCATCATTTATGCGAGTACCAAAACTACGGTATAATTTATGGAGGACGTTCTCTCTCGCGTGGAATTGCGATCAAGATGCAATTGCTATGCTCCACGGCTTCAACTGCGGCAGTTGCGCGATGCCCGAACAGCATCTTTTCGCTCGATTTACGGTGAACGCGTTTGCGTGGGGAAAATGAAAGAGCGAACGTCTCCAGGAACATAAATTTACGTCTTTACAAGGTGCAAGAATCATTTATTAGCGATGGCTAATAAACCTGGACGTTTTCCACGTGTCTTCCATTTTTCCATGTGAACGCTAAACGATATATTTATTTATTTTTGTTTAGCGTTATATATATATATATATATATATATATATTTATACATACATATATATATTGTTTAGATGGGAAAATGGAAAAAACATAGAAAACGTCCGAGTTTATTAATCATCGCTAATAAATTCTTTCATTTTGCAAACACGCAAATTTATGTTTTAGGAAACGTTCATTCTTTCATTTACACACACACACACACACACGCACACACATATATATATATATACACACATACACACACAAACGCACACATATATAATCTAATTATTCATTAGAAAAAGGACGTTGGAAATAGAATCATAATTAATCTAATTTAATCGTAGTAACGAAGTTTAACGAAGCAAGCAATGCATATATTGCATAACCTATTGCATAACCTTTTAGTAATTAATATATTATAATTATAATATTGTGCAATATGTGTATAACTGCAATAAGCCTCTAATAGAATTTTGTACACCGTACTCGGAGAATGGGCCATGAGCGGTGTTAAAATAAAAATTATAACTGTATTATCATTAAAAATTATAAATTCATTTATACGTACAAATATATTACGTCAATATCTTGTATGACTAGAAATAATTAATCTTTTACTCGTAGCCCTCCAGTCTTTCGAAAATCTTGTATTCGTTTTCGGCCTTGTCTACTAATTGCTGTGATCCGTAATTTAGTGTGTGTTGACATTTGCCTTAACAGGGATTACACAACCTGTTCTGCAGCTCGTAGTCCTGTGATAGTGCTGACACTATTGTTTAAGCACATACCACCATACTAGTTTAATTTTGTAGAAATTTTCGGAAGACAAACACAAGCTTGCGGAAACCGGCCACTGGTTATTTCCTGCATATTATCTCATCGAAACATAAATAAATACTTATGTACGTAAGTTAAATTAACTCAACATCTGTCACAATATTTATTACGTTTCAAATTTATGAAATATTTGTTTGTTTTTGATTATATAATATAATCTCTTTCTCTCTCTCTCTCTCTCTCTCTCTCTCTCTCTCTCTCTCTCTCTCTCTCTCTCTCTCTCACACGCACGCACGCACG
>NJRL01000183.1:341053-367975 GCA_003063815.1 Aphaenogaster rudis
TGCCGGATGCGGAAAAGCAACTAAATTGCGTGCGCTGATAGAAAGGCATTCTCTAATAGGTCTACCTCGAACAGGCAACGACACGTCCCGCAATAAAACCGCCCACATACACCGGCTTTATTAGACCGCCGTTGTATTGCGATATATTACGCGCCGATATGTTAGCGGTAACGTTTCGTGACATTCGCGCTGCAGTTACTTTAACAGAATATTACGTAGTTAACTTTCACAACCATTCGAGATAATGCAATACTGGTATAACTGGAATTTGGCTCTAGTAAATATCTCGTAATTTATGTTAAAAGAAACAACGTTAATATCATCTTTTATTGTCGATCTTGATGACGAGTATACTTTTTATGATTCCACTACTTGCTAAGTTTAGTAATTGAATTCTTTATATAACGTAACGTTTCATCTTCTGTTAATCAAGTTATCTTTTTCTGAGAACCAGTTGAGCTGATTCTTTCTTTTTTGCAGCATTTTTCGCGATGACAGGAATCTTGGTTACGTCATTATTTCGCAGCGATTCCCCGCAAGGGAAACACTTTTAGTTATAATTGTTGTCTCTCAGGTACCTCCGCGTTATCATTGATCTCGTCTGCGTGGCGTGATTATTTGTCACGCGCAAACATATCGGTGTCATGTTTGCAAATGTACATGTGCATAGACGGGTCGGATGTGTTGTAGGAGACTAACGAAGCTCCTATTTTGCGGTTCGTAAGGTATTTACTAGGAAGATAATTAGATTCGCCTTCATCGATAAATTACACCCGTATCGTGCATTAGACGTGACGAAATAGGTAATTTAACTATTTTACGAAATAGTTTATTATTATAAACCTGTGTGCTAATAACGTTAAAAATGTTTCCAAGAACCGCGTGCTAATTATTAATTTTTTATTTATTCTTTAGAATTTTTTATTTATTCTTAATATCATTTTATTAATTTTTTGTTTAATTTAAGATTGCCATTTCTCGAATGGTTTTCAAAATAACAGCGAAATAATTTCGAAATAATCTAATTATAATGCCTACAAGTAAGTTGTATTATTCCTGTACAGTCGTTAGTTAATTCTTATTTGCAATTTATCCTTAATGAATATTTTACTCAGTTTTACCTTTTACTAAAATAACATTTAATGCAACACTCATAATATATGTTAATGAATAAAGTTATACCGTTATAACCGTTATAAACTACACGTGTAACTCACTTCGAGCGTAAATATCTTCAATGCGATTGTCACTTTCTTTTTTTTAAATTCTGCAGAGTACGCCGGGGTCATAGAAAAGCGATTTGCACGTAATACCGTTAATATTAATATAAGAGAGAGTGTGTGTGTGTGTTACAGGACATACTAATATGCGTGGGTGACTCTTTCTCTATGTGATGAATATTCATTTCCTTGTACCGGGATAAATAAGTTTTAATGACAGCACGCTGGCTGCGCCCACTCGTCGTCGTCGGCATCGTCGTCGTTGTCGGTCGTAAAACGATTATGGAGATGTAACTTTTTTTTTACATCCGCATCCCATGTTACGCGTTCTCATATCCCCTAAGAGTGCACGCAAATACTTTCCTACGCGACCATAATCACCGCTCCGCGTCCCCGGGCATTGTGTAAATATTCTCGTATTTGCGGTGGACGACGGTGTACTTAACGCCCGTATTTCCTCGAGGCTCGTTCACGTTTCGCAAAATGAGGCTTTCCTGCTGTCTTTCTCCCTTGTCGTCCCAACGCCGCGAACCAACTTCCGTTCGTATCTAATTGACTTCCGACACGTGCATCCTGACGAATAGCCAGACGGACCTACGTGAGGTCACCCTTCTAATTGTGTTTTGCCTGTTCAGTGTGCCTCTCTCTATGCTGGTTTCTACGCTGCTCACACTTCGTGTAGATTAACGAAGGACGAAGTCGCGGTCATACCGGGTTTATGAAATCAACCGAATAATCCATCTTCGTGCGGAAAAAGATAATGTCTAACTACTAACAATAAGCGCACAGGAGGGAGTAATTTAGATGATTTAAGCTGAATTGAGCTTTTACGTGTAATTGAATACTGCTGTATAATCTGACGATTAGGAGACAACTTAGAATTCCTACATTGTCCTTCGATAAAAAATATGTTAGCCAGAAATATATATAAACAAAAAGAATATCCAGTTTTCAATGCTTGTAAAATAACATAGTAGATAAAATTATTATTGATATTATTAAATTTATTATTAAAATGTGTTGCTATTAAAAAATCAATACGTATCGCATGCAAGCTTTTAAGTCAATAAGAAACACATTAAACTTATCACTGGTACAAGTTTCTACACACACACACAGCTTTATAAAATTTACACGAAATATACTCTGTTTTTAATATTCTTAATAATCATTATTTCACTTAAATTGATGGAGAGCATATTTACAAGATTATTCCAAAATTAAGAAATTATTGAGGCAATTTTCGTGTGCCTTGAAATATTTCTTTTTGACAAATTCCCCAATAAATTGACATGTTGATTTATCACATTGTGAATCATATTATAGAGATGAATTTCTCTCAGGCTCTACTTTAGCAAAAAGCTACTCCTGTTTTTTATCTTTTATATTTCCTGTGTTGTTCAAATATCATATATAATATTGAAAAGAAATTATTTGGAGCATCCGCTGACGAAACGTAAAACGTAACGGAAGCGCAAGGACAAGTTTCACGTCACACGGCACTGTATGCAAAAATATACTGCTAAGATAAACCATTCGCCGGAAGAGCGGAATAGTAGCAGCTCATGCATGGAAATACCGAAAACATTTCCGGAAAGCCAAAATCGATAAGAGGATAACGCGTCTGTTTCTTACGTTCGGAAGTTTGACGCAAACGCTTAAACGATTAAAGTTCCCGAACTCGTCGATATATTTGCAAATTGCCATTGGGAAGTTTGCTTAGAGATCACATGGACCATTCTAAGTGCGAGGGTATATGTGTAAACAGGCGATTATACGGGTGCGCGTCTTCGAGTGGGAGCCATCAATCGTGCGTGCTTTGAATGACCAATTCTTCCCTGTACGATCGCACGTGCGCGGAAGTGTCGATGGCGGTAGCTATTTATATCAATAAATTCCGTATAATATACAGAAATACCATTTCTGTTTCCGAACAAATGAAACGACAATCGTCATGTTCCACGTGTTTCAATAGTACGCTTTATATAGCACAATCTTGCACAGCATCCAAGTACATTCTCGCTTTGATGTAAAAATATCAAAGGTATCGATAAGTAGCACGAATAAAAACGAAACACAAATGTTCCTGTCCAAAGATACTTACATAATATATTTCAAAGCGAGTATATAAAGAAATAACATCCTGTGATCGTTTATTTTTACGCAGGTGCTCCCAGCATAAGGTTCGAGCGTAAAGATTCTACTATATTTGTTCGTATTTTCATAAAGCAAAATATAATTTTCTTAAAATAAAATTATATAATTATTCTTCTTTCTATCTAATTTCTCGCTAATTATCTAATTAAAAAGATATCGAAAAAAACGTTCGAAAGATCAGTAGCAGGAATTGTTAGAAACTTTTTGGACATTTGTGCGCAGATTCTAATGAATCTAACGCAGCTGCTTTTTCCACTAAATTAATAAACGAAGAATTCTCTTTGTTACATCGAACATCTAGGCTATGAATAGAACGAACATAGTGCATTACAACCCCGAGCATCTATCTTTCCGTACTGCCGTTGACATTCGATCATAGGAATCGCGTTGACAGATATCAGCCCGGACATCCCGGGATACGGACATACGCCTTGAATATCGATCTTCTGAACCGTGCCGCCGCTCAGCTTGCAAGCAAATCAGACACAAATCAACGACGCGGCGACGCGATCTCCCGGGGGCTTTGCGTCCACCGACGCATTTGCACTCATCCGTCGTTTTCCTCATGATAATTTCCCATAATGGCCTCGCGCTCCATTAATAAACTCGTTCATCGTAAAGAGATTCCGTTCCGCGCATTCAAACTATGCAATTTATATCAATATAATTGAACTTTCGTAACTTAATTGAAATTTTTTCCATGCGACTTGTACTACATCACTTATCTATACGTGACTTATCATATCTCTTTAGATCACGATTGGTCGGAAAAATCCAGTGGGTGGAAAAAATCATGGTAAATTTCCGGTTTTTACTGTCCCGATTTTATCCAATGGAATAAACTGACAAAAACTATTAAAATGACTAATATGTAATACTAAAATGTATTTATATAACTTTATGCAAAAAGATATTTTTGCTTTAATTAGTAAATCATCACTATGGTTTGAAGAAAAACGAAACCAATATAATAATAAAGCTTTCTTTAATTCAAATTAATATGTGAAATATATTTTTAAAACAAAAACATTGAAATAAACTTTAAATGTTACTAAATTTTATATTAATTTGTGTGTGTGTGTATGTGTGTGTGTAGTTTAATAAGAAAAACATAATAGTAACAGAATTAAAAATTTTTACCAATATAAATCTGGTTTGTGTTTATTAATCAACATCTTGTAACAAAAAATTAATTTATCACCTACATCGAATCGCAATCTATTACAGATTATTTTGGATAAAAATTGTGGAAAACACTCTTTCAATTGATGCTGAACTCGTTGGACAGTTATGTAAATATACGACAAAATTAAGGCAATAGGCCTCGAGCTGCCTGTGAATTAAAATATCGATAAAAAGATTTTCTATTCATTTTATTGTTCTTAATAGAAAAAATCAGTTTTTACTGTTTTTTTCCAGAAAATACCGGTTTTTGCCACTAGCATGGACTTTATCAAAAAAATATGAAATTTGCCCATTTTGCTTTAGATATTTATTTAAATTGATATAAAGGTTATTGTTATATACGGTATTGAAATTCTACTAAGTGTATATCTAGAGAGGTAGTAATCCCCGCACAAAAAGTAGGTCAAAATTGTAGAAGACGATAAAGTTGTTTTCGAGAGGAAAACGATTTTAACTTAACTTCACAAAATTTCATTGCAATGCTTTCTGCACTCTATGTTACAGAATGAGATACGAACATATTTCGTATAAAAAAAAGAAAGGACATAATAATCAATGCAAAAATTCTTCGCAGATTATGATAATCTCATAACATATTTATCATAAACGAACTCGCGATTATGAAATTAGGAGAAATGAGGGCTCGTTAAGTCCCCCTAATTCCGACGGGATTATAGTGGTATTTGTAACGAAGATCCATGCCCTTTCGCGCAAGCTGACCTAATGAGCTATGTGAAAATATCATTTATCCGACGACCGGTGTCGTCAGCCTCTCGTGCGAGAGACGCTGATGGATGCGTGCGAAGGTTATACAGTCTCAGCCCATAGTCGATATCCAGGCAGAGTTGTAGAAGGGAAGAAGGGAAGCGAAGAAACAGGAGACCCGGTAAAGCCTCACTTGGCCTTGCCGAGTTTGACAGCTTTGTCGATGCGAGAACTGTTTCACTGGTCGCTGTACGCTCGGGGAAACTTTGTTCTCCAGCTGGCGGGAATCACCTTGCGGTTAAGAAACTCTTGAATCGCATTTATTTTCTTTCTTGTTCTACTCTGTTTAACAAAACTTTCAATTTAAAATTGTTTATTACAAAAATATTGTAAATTAAATGTTAAAAGGATTTGGAGAGTTCATATTTATATTAATTGCGATGGTTTAACGGACATAATTATCTAATCATATTATTCAAGTAAGATGTATATTCAAATGGAATGTTTTTTCTACTAACAAGATATTACCATTGCACACGAAGGAAACATAATTTATTACGAAATGACACAATACCTTTATGAGCAGATGATAATAAACGAGCGAGTATTATTTCTAATTTTAAGGTATTATTTAAATTACAAGTCGATATTTTACACATTATAAAAAAAGGTATTTCATATGGACCTGCATCGCCATTAATTAAATTTGGTCGCATCTATAAATCACGATATCCGCAATATTTAATTAAAAATGTGACGCTAAGAGAGAAATTCGTTTCCAATTTTCCACTGAGGAACAATAGCACGTAATAAGCTGGTTTATCTAATTTGGGTTATATGCCTGGCAGTGTATAGTATAGAGAGAAATGGTGGGACGGGTGCGACGACCACGGTGATAGAGTGGGAAAATAATAACCGGAAAATAATGGTCGGCCAATGACCGCAGAACTTCTAAACTCGCTGCCATGCACGTCCATCTTACTCAAATATCGGCAAATATTTCAATTACAGGGCACATGGGGTTGGGCGATCCCTCAATATTCGATATCGGCTACGCGCTCTTTCCATTATATGTTAATAAATTTCACAGTGTTTCGAATAGTTCCCATCGAAAGTTTCTGTGTACAGCGCTTCAGTCCTATCTATCGTTTTGTACGCAAGGTTGATTAAATCGGCCTTCCATCCACTTTGATGTGTTTACACGTTTGCAAGATAGAAATCAATAGGGACCTACTGTAGGCGTAAACATGGACGTAAATATCTGAAAGTAATTAAGATGTGATTGGATAATATTTTGTGAAATTTTGTTATATTGATTTGCGATATTCAATACATTTGTATTTCTATAAAAACTATAAAAAGGATGGGCTTTTTGACATTTACACAGTTATTGCTAATTCAACAGTGAGTCCTAAAAACGAATGTAAATGTTACGTATCAGAGATATGCAAATATTACCGCAAATAAGTTAGATACCTGCTTCAAACTTTACAGTTTCTATAGAGTATTGCAGAAGCTTATAACTTAGCTTATATATAACAATGCCTAAATAAGGGTTCAAAGATATCATGGAACAATAGTGCAGAATGGTTTTAGCTTAACAACGATATGAGACTTAAACTATTATCGTCTCAAACGCTTCGGCTAACTCAAAGCCGTCAAGTAACGGACACTGACAGTAACTCGACCTGACAGTAACGCGAGCGTACCACTAGTCAGCCCGAAGGGATTGCGGATCTGCTAGTCCGGCCGGCAGTAGAACGAGCGCTCCGCGAGTCATCAGAAAAGTAGTGCAGGCGCACTAGTCGGCCAGTGATACGAGCGTGCCACTTGTCAGCCACATCGGCCGAGCCTATATGCAGAGTATCACGTCTATCTGTTAAGAGCACGTCAAATATTTCCATCGCTTTTGAAGACAGGCAGAAATGCTTCGGGAGCCAGAGTTGCGCGGGAGGACGCTTTAAAGCGGAAGCTACGATGATATAAAAATAAAATTTCTTTGAGATTACTTTCATAATTTCTCATCCTTTGTCGAACAATATATGCTCATAATCCGTAAAAGCAATCTTTCCGCATTCCCTCCCACGTTGTGAGCTACGCGTGCGTCTGCACGAACGACGTTTCGTCCACGCCCACGCCGGGGGCGCGATGCCGCATCTGGACGCGTTCATCGAAATTCCGCGAGTTCCCGTACACGTGGGAGATCGATTCCGCGATCCTTTTGTAGCCGTTTCTCGCGCTGAGCGCCGCACACATACACGCACGCACGCAACACGCACGTATCGTCTGATATCGTCTTCTGCTAAGCCACGATCGACAAACACATCGCGCGCGCGCGCGCGTGACGTAGAACGGAATTTCTTATAAGTCTATTCGAGTTTTCTCATGCGCGTCTCATACATGCATGCATGCGATCGCGGTGTATAAATGTAGAGAATCGCGGATATGCAGCGCGACTGTCGGAATGCGGCGCGTTCGACTCCCGCGTGAAATATGCATCGGGGGAAAGGGGGAGAATTGCACGGTTGGCAATTTATGTGAAACAACGATCGCGTAATATACGTATATGGGTACGACTGATGCGCATATACATGCATATAAACAGTGTAAAATCGGCTGAATAAAAGAATGAATAAAAGAATGCACTGGTGCGATAAATAGTGGTATATGAAATTTCGTCACAATGAAGATATTTAGAAAAAATTTATTAAAGAGAGCAGAGTATACGACTGCATCACACATAAAAAAATCTATAAAAAGCTTTGACGACTCGCTTTCATCAAAATTCATGATTTCTATTACGCAGAAACGATTATAGTCTTTCCTTTTCTTTTTTCAAGAGATATAACAAAATATAAATCTACGAGAAATGTAAGAAATAATAAAAATTCGCCGAAGTAATGTAACGCAAATAATAAATAACCTGAAAAGCTATCTTCGGAGAAAATTGCGACATGGAGAAAAATATGACAGAATAAATTTGAATTTAAATGTACTCTTTAATGCAAAGCGAAATGTTCTGTGATTAACGGCATTTAAAATATAAAATTATTACATGACATATATTCTCAAAAATTTATCTTTGGAAATTTATCAACTATATAAATTATCTCTTTCTGTTTGTATCTAAAAATGAACGCATTTGTCTTAATTATCATGATTATAAAATAATGAAAAATTTCTCTATGTCGCTTTTAAATTGGTTGATTTACTTGGTTGACGGAAATATATTTAAATGCTTAATATCATAATGTATCGCGATGATGATAAATATATCTCTCGAGCAAGTTTGATAGATATTAGGCGCAATATGCGCAATACGTTGAGCAGATGCAAGTATGAAATATTCGTTCCTTTATAAGAACCATGTATGGCGACATTGAATGGAAGCAAAATGCAGAAGAACACTTCGCTCTCCGATGATTTCATATGCGGCATTTCTCCTTTCATTTCACACGGGAATAAAGATGCACAACCTAACGGAAACGATTCTTTTGCTTCTTTTGATAGAAATATATGAATTGAATAAAGCATCTTTACGTGATGATTATTTTTATATATCCGTATTACAGCGAGGTTATCATCATTTGATCATTATCAACGTTTTTGTAACAATTACGCATACATAAATTACACATACATTAAATTTTACGTAAACAAAGTTTTAACTCGACATTTAGCTATAAGGCTGTTAAAGTTGAACGTTAAAAGCATACAAAGAATATAATATATATTCTATAATGTACATTACACCTATTACTTGAGATAAATGTGTAACGCTCTAGTTAATCACGCTTTATTCAATTTGCATTAATGGTATCTTAACTTACATCCACCTACCATAGAATACCGTGGGAGAGATTATATCAATTTCCATATTCTACGCCCTAAAGAGATAGAGAGAGGGTAAAGAAAGAGAGGGAGAACGGTAGAAGCAGAGTTCATCGAATGTATCGATCATGCTAATATCGTATCCGACACCACGGCTTTTATACGTCGGTATCCATTAACGCGATGCCCATAAAATCGTCTTTAAGGTGATTTGCATTTAATCGCGTTCGGGCCAGCAACGATCTGGGATGTCGACCGTGATCAATGCTGGTAATTAACCCCAAACGGGTGGCACGATCGTTACTGTGGAATTACCGCGAAAAAGACACATTTCTGTCACGAGGATCGTACGAACGAGGGTTCGAACGATTCAATTCAATCACCCCTCAAATCCGTGGATACGTAACTTCGGATGCGAGGGTGCGGCTCCGGTAAGTGATACCAGTCGAAATGAATCAAGGGCCATTTGCACGTTTTCAGAAATAGCGATCGGAGAGACAACGAGAGAACGAAGAATTGCGACCGAGAGAGAGAATTCGACGAGAGCTAGCGTCATTTGCACATTCACGGGCATTGTACCTCGAAGTTAGGGGTAGATATGGAAGTTAGGGATTGGGGTGATCGATGACAATATTTGAAATTATTCTTGAGAGAATTTTTTATAAGTAAAAGTAGAAAAAACTAGAAGATACTATTTTTCCATATTCCTATAAGGAATACTATAAAGATACTATTTCTCTTTTTACTAATTATCCAAAATTACCTATGAAAATCTTTTTTCCCTGCTGCTCATCTCCAAATTAATTATCAAGGTAATTACCAAAGCGGCTAATGCCTGACTACCTCGTTAAAAGAATAAAGTCAATTAAGATTAGTATGAATTGCGATACTCTATACGTCCAGGAAACGCTTTTCAGCCTTTTTTGTCTCATATATTTTACTCATTCTCCCGTACCGACCATTGAGTATTCATTAAGAATTACTCAGCGTCCGAGTGGCACAATGGGATCCAATTACATTCGGGCATAAATTATTCTGACCGCTCGTTATTTAGACGTGCGAGATACATCAAGCATTCTCGCGACAGCCTGTCACCGCGTTATCAGTTAATTTGTCACTCGCTTAATCGTTCGTGTACATAATACATCCCTTCCTCGTTTGTGCCCATCTACGATGCACCACGACAATGAGCGCACGCCGAAGAAACGGTAATGCCGCAGAGTACCAATTAGTACCTGCTGCAATTAGCTGTTTTGCTGTGCTCAATGGATCGCGTGAACGATCGACACTCGAACTAGTTGCGTATTTCACCTAATTGATTTTAGAGAACAAATGGTTTCACTGATACGTCGACGACAAACCTTTAATTCATTGAAAGAAGAGATTACAGTCTCGTAATTAAATAACGAGAGAGCGGAAGAGATCTTCTTCGCCGATAAATCTCTTCCTCTTCCAGTCTAAAAGATAATTTGTCAAGTCCAAATTACACGATTTAAACGAACTACAATGTATGTATTACGATTTACATCGTATTATATATATTTCTTTTTCATAATTTCCTTTTATAATGCCGGCCACAGAGCTTTCACGAGTCTTTAATGTTGCGATATAAAGGCCATTAGATATTACAGAACTGATTGCGTAATCGGTTAATTATTTCAATTGGCTCTCCCTAGTTCTCTCAAATAAACCGCACGTCGGAACGCGTATAACCGCACCAAAGTAAAACGACATTCGGTGAAACTCTCGACTGTCTATAGAACAAAGAGATATCCTTTTGTTCTTTAATCGAATCGGACAGACAGAAAAATTTTTTGTCCATGCGTTCGCTGTGTCGATATGAGCAGCGCAATATATGAATCTCATAAACGTGAAAAAAACGTCGTCAAAGTCAGTCGATGGTAGTTAGCGCTAAACCAATTGATCAACATTTTCATCGGCATTAACGAAAATATCTAGCAAGCGTAATATTTTGCGTTTGATGTTGCAGCGCTTTAATCTAGAATAACGAACACTTGTTAAATATCGTTGAATCGTTAATAACACATCTATATAAAATTTCATCGCATGAAATAAATATTACAATGATAAAACAAATCTTTTTTGATTGCCAGCGGTAATTTTATGTTTGAATGCAATATGTGCGTGCAAATAAAAATTTTCATATTTTAAATTATAATCAAAATAGCATTAAATGCGGATTGAACGATTGGCAAGAACGGAGAACGGAAATATATCGAAATCGGTTTATAAAGCGATAAAACAAGAATAAACGAAAATATTTAATGGAAAATAAAATAACGCTATTTTTCTGTAGAGAAGGTGCGAGCACATTTACAATAACGACTGGAACACCTGTCCCTTTATTATCTTCTTCAAAAATTGTGTGTGTGCGCGTGAAAAGAAGAAAAAGGGAGAAACATCAGATAATGCATTCTACAAACTGTGCTGGAATGGTAGCACATTTTGCCGAAAGTGCCACACTCTCGCGCGACAACGATACCTGCTAATGGAACTCGCGTTTATAAGATTAAAGTGCATGTTGCACACGTGTCCTCGTGTATATACATAATATTGTCACGTGACCATATGGGATATAATAATTTCTTTCCAAGATCTGCGATAATTGACGTAAAAAATAAAAACGATGTGTGTGATACAGGTTAGCATGAAAAATATAATCAAATGAATATAATAATAATTTTAGAATATTTTAACAATTTGTAATTTTCTACCTCTGTTATATTTTCATGCATACATTACACGCTTTTAGATTCAATTCTCTGCTAAAAAGTCTAACGTTTTCCCCTGCGACACATACGTGAAAATTACATTTACCTTAATAATAATAATAATAATCTCTTTCTGCTAGACATGTCTATCCACCCTTGCTATATGTCTAGCTTAAATATTTAACAAGATAGTCAATAGAGTCCCTTCAATGTGACCCAACGGGCTTTAATATAAATAAAAAATTATCGTTTCTCGAGTTAAATAATTGAGGAGAAATTAAAGGACGAGATGGCGAAAACCCTCTTTTAGCGAGATGGATCCCGGAGGCGGAAAACCAACGGAGGAAAATAAATTCTTTATGTCTGAAAAGCAGTGCGGCTTCCCGAGGGATATGAGAGAAAAGGCGATGGGTGGACGTACGCGGACGCGTATGTATAATACATTCATGTAAACGGAGATAAATAGAGTAGGCACATGACGCAAAAAATGTATTCGTCTCGGGGCGGCAAATTTGATTAATTTATGATGCCGCGATCCAATTAGAGATCGTCGTTGGTGGCATTTCGAGGAAGAGCTGCGGAAGCGACAAATATTTGCGTTATTCTCGTTCAGTAGTGAATGAATGTCATCTTGGAGCATAAGTTTATACCCGAGTTTCTGATTACGGATGGCAGCGAGCGAAGATGCATTTTGCACCATTCTCGTGAAGCAACGGCGCAATTTGTTTCTCTCAGTCGCGATCGCTATTGTTATACCCACGGCCGTTCGTGTCACGACGGAGGAAAACACGGTACGATCCGACACAGAGGAGAATGATGAAATTCTTTGTCTTCTCGTCGCCGAAGGACGTAACGATATCGTAACCAGATACGGGTTCTACGTAAATGGCGGTCCAGTTTTGCTTGCTACATGATTTGGGATGTACGCTTCACAACGAGAGCTATCGCCCACATTTTCCAACTTTCAAATATTTACATTTGTTATGAAACAAGTTACAATTGAGTAGTTTTTAGTAGAATTGAGCAAGAGATTTGAACAGGAGACCGAGTGTACATAAAAATCGGAACGTCTAAAAATATTTATTTCAATTTTAATCAATTGAATATTTTTCTGAATAAATATTTTGGTAAAAATCTGTTTTTATTAAAAGATATCGAACAAATATTAATATATTGAAATATATTGAATATTGAATATTGAAATATAAAATTTCAAAAGCAGTCTGCCCCAAATTCGGGCAAATTACGCGTCAAGGTAAACAAACAAGTTGCAAAGGAGTTCCAATCAAATACCAAGCATGTCAGGCTTTATTCTCTCCATATTCGAAACTAGCTTCGTCTGGAATTCGAGCGGCCGGTTCGCCGAAATCCTTCGATTGACTGAAAAGCACTATCGAAATAATTGCTCAATCGACCACCGCTGAACAAGTGATTTCGTCCGACAATTAGCGCGACTAAACGCGCTCCTTGAATTTCACGCACGGTTGCAGCCGATCAATTGTGATGATAAAGATCTATGTAGGCGGAACAATCTCTTGGATTATGACGTCAGAAGCGAGGAAATACACGTGAACGAGTATTACAATTTTCAATCACGTAAACGGCTATTTATTTCCACAAATGGATATGGAAGAAACCAGTTTGATTAAACGAAGTAAAATTACAAAATGCATCCGGAAATGTAATACATCACGCAAAAGAATTCCTGACCTCAATTGTATTTTTCACAGATATAAAATTGGTTTTTACAGTCATTCTAAAGATGAGAATTTGCTACATGACATATCGGTTAATATGAATTCTTAGCACATCTCAAGATAGTGGTTTCTAAAAATCCGTATTTCTCAAGGATTTAAAATTATACGATTTGTAAATTATACGTGTTGCGTTTTTGAAAATTTTTTCAAATGATAGCAACTGATGTTTGTATGTCACTGGTTTGTTGCAATATCGATCGATACCATTGAAAGATCGAAATTGTCTCGTATCGCGCGGGTTAAATGGGTCTTTAGGGCAACAGCTCGTGTCGATGTTTGTCGCCGACATTGCATCGGCGCCAAGAAAAGGAATCTGACAAGTAAACGACAGCCTTTCCGCCTTCCACTTGTCATGCTCGTGATACCTAGCTGTCGATACTCGACACAACGGATGTAGAGGTGTGAGATATGCGAACAGGCGTGAATAACGAATAGAACACATGAGGATTCGTATATACCGTTCGCCGACAATCGTTTAAATTAACGAAAATCCGTAGTAACGTTACGTCGGCTTCCTAATTGCAATTAATGCAAATTTACGCATGAGTGATTCGGTGGCTACGCGAACGCTATTGTTTTTCGGCGTCAGTACGGTGTATAATAATGCGCTACATTTGGAGTGGAAAATTCTTCAGGCAAAAGAGACGTGCTCGCGTTAGACTTTTTTGGACATTCTTGCAGTAGGTTTATTAATACTAAGAACGTCACTTGGCAAGTTTTTAACGAGATAAAATATGCGGTGGTACGAAGAGATTCAATTTTTACCTTTTTGAAAAGTTCCCTTTTATACCGTTTAAAAATAAATAATAACTCTCTGTCGAATGATGAAATCATAAAATTCTAAACGCGACAGCAGATTTGAGATATACTTTTTGTCCGTTCGCAATATGCACATTTTAGAATTCAACATTCGGATTTCTATGAAATGTATATTTAATACATCTTTATATATTTTTTTTTTAATTTGCAATATTGAGTATTATAATGTCGATGCAATGTGTATATGTGTATCGCGTTATAGAGTGTGAAAATGTTAAATTTTCAATTCAATTCTGAATGTTAAATTTTGTTTTCAGAGATGAAATCAACACGATTTCCCATTTGTAAACCACCACGACAGCGTATCACTATAGTGACAATAAACTATTATATCAATTAATCCATTAACTCGAAATAAAAACAAAAATATACGAAGCGGTTAAAACGCGTTGTAATCGAGAGAGTTGGAGCAGTACATCGAGCGAGTCACTGTGCATTACCATTATCAAGCTTCTCTCCATAAGATTAACCGGAGGAACACGAGCGCATTCAAAATTTAATTTGCCAGTATTGCGCTTTACCGCAGGCCATAATTTAATTAACTTACACACATTAGTACCGCAACGACCTCATCAGTTTAATGGTTACGCAGAAATTATTTTGACAATATTTATCGTACATTTGCCGCTATTTAAATATCGACACGGTGGGCACAATATAATGACGCAAAAATTATCGATATCGATATCTGGTTTTCGCACCGTTAAATTCACCGGCGAATTCGCGCCGCGGAATATTCCGTGTGTTCACCAGCATTTCCGCTTTTCCCCTTCTGTTTCCATCTCTCTAAGCCTAATCTATCTCTCTATCTTTCCTTCTTCAGCAAATGCGCTTTATTTATTTACATGCCTCTCTCGCGATCATCCTCAAAGTTCGCGGCGAGCGCCGGGGGTACTTGCGTACCGGGCCTAATTAATAATTCCAGCCGATTAAGCGGCAGGCAACTCGTGATTCGTAGACTGGATCAGTGCTACTGGGATTATTGCTAGCGATTACACCCACGCTTTGACTCGTTAACGAGATTGCGGGATAACCGCCGCGATGCCGTTTGTCGCATCCTCTCTATATTGACTTTTCCAGGTCTATGTAACAGCTGCCGACATTATCGTGTTCTCGATTAAGCCAAAACTTCCATTACGGCGCGTCAGATTCGTCAGTAGACCACAAGTTTAGTTCGAAATGATGGGTCATCGATTATTAGTTGTGCGCTGGATTGGATTTAACAAAGCATAATTTATTAATTCTGTCTTCATGCGACAACACCGTCCGAAATTAAAAGCGACAAATACGATTATTGCGTCGATAATTAGCGAATATAATAATTTGAAATGTTACGCGTATAAAACACATAATTTCATTTCTCTTGTCTAAAATTTCAGATCAGCTTCAATTAATTTGAAACAAATAAATTTGTTTGTGTCATAAATAAATATTTTCACAAACGTAATAAATAAATTTGCATTCACGTAGAAATTATTTAAAATTGAAATAAATTTTCATCTCTCTCTTTCTTTCTTTGTTTAGTTTATCTATCGATTAAAATAAAAATATATATTTGTGCCGATTGATCTGATTTAATCCGTCACATTACAGATTCTGCATATTAAACATCTTTATGTAAATCGATCGTAATAGATCGATACTAGAAGATTATTCCGCAGTTTAGAAACGAGCATGGGAAGTTCTCGTTTACGAGAAAACGGCAATCGCGGGGAGTCACATCGGCAGAAACGTTACGGGCTATCGGAATACGTTTTCAGCGAGGATTTCCCGGCGACGCAGCAGCCACTTTACCTTGACACGTGCTTTGCATCCACCGTTTTGTTCACGACCGCGATCGATCAGATTTTATCGCGCGTCTTTCGCTAGTCTTCCACCGCCGTCTTCGACCCCGCTACGCCATCACGGAAGAAGATCACTCTCGGTATACCGAAATAGATACGACAGACCAAAATCATCGATCGAGACGGAGCCGATATGCGCGTGCATCGAATCTATTGTTCCGTACGTGTCTGTCGACTTATTCTATCAATCCTGTTTGTGATTTACGAACCGAAACACGACTCGGAAGCCGAATAGCGTCTCAGCCAATGCTCTCTTAGCATTCAACATGGAAACTATTTGAGATAAGTGGTGGCTTGGATTGTCATGAGTGCATTCGCTGCCTGTGCTATGTTGGTATAGGAAATGGCAATAGCATGCCATAAACGTAATAATAATTTACAATATGATATTAAATTCAACAAAGTTCAAGTAACAGCTTAATTAATTCAGTGCTGACAATGCTACGAAATACAATATCTAAATCTAAGAATCTTTTATCGTATCTTTTATTATATTAAAGAAAACGTATATGCGTGTCAAGCAAGCGGTGTAAATAATTTAAAATTTCATTTAATTATTGCAAAAAGGGAGACATGTTTTTTCCATAATGTACTAATTTGAAAATTCAAATGCGATATTATCTCTGTATAATAAACGTTTAAATATTTTGCGATTATAACATAGATGACACTAACATTATTTCTTATCGGTATGTGGAATCATGATACGAACAAATACGGCGAAATGTTTCCCTTGGCCCTCGAACGCGGACCACATCCTTCAACATTTAGCAACCGAGTTTGTCAGCCGAAAAAGAACCGCAGAATAGCCTCGACCGAAGCTGTGATGTCGGAGCACCCTGCTAACCCTCGTTGTCCAGGGTCTTAAGCTCTATCGATTTCGGATGAGAGTTGCTGACTCTCTCACTCGCGTTCTCACCTCTCTCCTTCTCTTCTCCCCCCTCTCTCTTTCTCTCTCCGGCCGCGATATTAATCCCCTTGCATCGATGTATATCTCTCGCTAAAGATTCTCACAGAGGTTTTAAGCCGTGAAAATTTCGAGGGCGTGAAAGCGGCTTGAGAGAGCGGCTGGAGAGAGCGGTATTGAAAGCGAGGCGCGAGAGATCGACGAGAGTTGAAAACTAAGACGAAAGATGATAGCAACGAAGCCGAACGAGTACAACGAAGGCACGTCGAGACTTTGGGGGTATTGCTTGTCGAATCTTCTCTTCGTAGGGTAAAAATGTGGAGGACGATATCATCTAATTTCACGAAAAGCTCTTCAAAAATTGAAAAATAAACTGTGATTTTTCGTCATGAAAGCACGCAACGCGTTTTCGAAATGTAAACGAATAAAGTTGGAGGAAGGAAAGAAAAATGTGTACCAATAGCATATATCATCAGGGATACTCACTGATTTTATATTTATTTCCATGAGTTCATGTAAAGTATAGCATTTTTTTTATTTAAAAAAATATATTTATATTGAATTTAATTAGAAATTGAATAAAAAGATGAAATAAAAATATTTTTATGATGAAATAAAAATATTTTTATTTAACAAAATTAAATTATACCTACTAATATTTCTTGACCGGTCATTTACTGGTACTCTTTCTCCTCCTTACATAGCGCATGACTGTCCTGGGAACTTTCTTCCTCGTGGAAGCCTCGGTACAATTACGGCTTAACGAGGGATGGGAGCTCACAATTCGTATTTATAGCGAAGGAAGGAAGAGAGAAGGGAACTAAGATGTTACTATTGAGACCAGAATTCGCGTTCGAAGGAACGACCGAAAAGAGAAAGCGGATTTGTGAGAGTGTATCGGCTGCTTTTCTTTCTTGCAAGAGGATTATCCGCCCATAGAAAGCCGGTCGTGACCGGAAAAAGTACTACGATAGAACTTTTAATCTCGGCATACAAACGAATTAAGCGGCAATTCTTATTAAACGGATTAAATTGCGCACACAATTAATTCAAGGGAAGCATTGTACGTAGAAATGTGTGTTGTACAAAGCACCTGTCAAAAATTTGACATATTAAAATTTAAGTTTATGAATAAATAATATAATAGAAATACGATGTTTTTAAAAAAATATTAAAATCAGTAAATTTTAAAACATTAAAATAATAATATTATACATGAATAATCGCTTACTCACGAATTGATATTTGGATACTGTTGGGATGCTACTTCGTTCTTAGATGTGAAAGCATCGTATCGCTATGTCAAACACGAAGTTTCTCGAAAACGATTATCGTGTTGGTGATGATGTTATCCTCTCTCAATGTGCTAATCAAATTTACGGGTTTCGAGTAAGTTCACACATCTTGTCGAAAGGTCAGGAGTTGCGTGCACAATTACGTTACGTGTAACTTCATGATACTTAAACGTACGTATTTGTATGTTAATTAATTTGCTCTCACATCAATAAATTTATACGCTTTTTGATATCGGAAATATCAAACTGTTTTAATCAATCGATTATTAATTTAACACTACCTATTATAAAAAAAGAAGACATTTATACAATAGCGATTCAGAGGTATCGTCGTTTTTTCTGATTTCTGAATACGCGCATACACTCAAGTCGAATGAAATCTTCGACGAACGCATTATTACATAAAAATGTATTAATATCCATTAAAATATTAGAGATTATCTCGAAGAAGATTAAATACTTTTATAATCGTCGTTGAATGAAACTTCTGCGTTTCTCCTTCTGCTTAACATCCTGCTTTTCTGTGTAAACAGATCGATAGCACTTGAAATCGATTGATTCCTCCGGTGTATTCAGTTCGCCTAGCGCCGCCATAAAATCCGTAGTCATAGCCAACATCCGGGCCAGAATCAACAGTTTGCTCTATTGATTGCTGACCATATGCCTACTGAAAGAGGTAGCAAACGCCCCAAGTGTTACATCGAACTTACCTATTATTTAAGCATAATAAAAGATAAGGAAGAATCTTTTCATAATAATTTTTTTGTAATTTTTTGCTTATCATAATGTAGAATTAATTCTACGATGCAATCTAATTTCATATTATATTTTGCGGTTTGCTTAAATCTGCACCTGTTATCATAGGAAATTAAATACGAATCTTTATCAGCAAAGTAAATAATTTACAAACATAGCAATCTTGATAACCGTGGAAAATTAATATATTTTAATATTAATATTTAGTACATTCAAGAAGATAACAATTTCCGACCTTATATTCTAATAAAATAACATGAAAGCCCAACGGATTTTGTATTATCATACAAAATTTTTATGTGTTCTTCTTCATTTGTTATTTTACAACAAACTTAACACTCCGATTTCTTAAATTGTAATTCCGAATAAGACAAATACTTTGATATCCTATCCATACTTATTTTAAGTAATACTTGACAGATTTTAATAAAATAAAAATTATCTCGCCTAAAGTACGTTAAATATAAACATAACATATTGTATTGTCTCAAGTTGCAATATCTTTTGCTACCGTTTTACCGTACTCTTCGTCAATATCTAAAATGCCTGAAGAGGCGCCCTTTCCAACATCATTTGAATGTAGGAAGATAAATCGCTTGTAAAAATAAATCGTATTGCTATATGATTGTCACGAAATTCAAGAATACTTCTCGTGCTAGAATTAGAACTATTGCGAGTATCTCTTCCCGTCGCGATTTAACCAGATGATACAATCATCCCCCAATTTCTTTTCACCCTCTTGATGTTCCTATCAAATCTTCCTGCCGGTTGGAAAGCGAGCGTTATGGGATGATAAAAAGCGATTTCGACGGCATGTCTCGCCGAACGCGGAAACCCGACAATCCGGATTCGGCTCGCCCCTTTCCGAAGTAGGAAGGCAGCAATTTCCGGATAAGTTTTGCCCGACGGTCGAAAGGTACGGAGGAATGAAGCGGAGCTAGGATATCGACATTGAATCGCTTGACTCGATCCCATCGAGTGAAATTAATATCGCGATTGAAGCTCATTATCTTATTAACGTATATTTGTGTCTAGTCTAACACGAGTAAAAATTATCGCAAGCGTTTCGCTGAAAGGCCAGAAAATGAATTCTTTATCTCTTATATCTTTAATCTTTAATCTTTAATCTTTTCTATCTTTATTTTTCATAAAATTTTTATTTTTAAGAATTTGGACACGAATACATTTTCAGATTCTCTACACTGAAAAAAATATTTGTGTGAAATTACATGATTATGCTGAGTTTTTTCCGACCCAGTATAATCATGCAACCCATATTGCTACCCACATGGAAACTTGCAAGTGATTACAAGTGATTTTATATGAAATTACAAGTGATTTTTGCATAAAAATAGTAATTTCACCTATATTTTACCATTAATATGTATTTTCACTTTAAAAAGCCTGGAAAAAAAATTACAGTGATAATTAGGTAATTTTCCGGTTTTGAATAAGTAATTTTCATGTAAAAATACGTGGATTTTTTTCAGTGTACACTTTCGATTTCTATTCAGGAATATCTTTTACATGGTTAGAGAAAACGTATGATATTGTTTTTATAATGTTATAACTAACATTATAACTAAATATTTTTATATAAGATTGTATAATTCAAAATAAGTAATGTTTAAGCAGCATCGTGGATTAAGAGTTTTAAGGGTCCTTTGAAAAGTTTGTTTTGCAAAATTTCAGTCAAGTTTCAGAAAGTCAATAACTGGAAGAGTTTGTAAATCGCTCTCGACGGAAGTTTGCACCCTTCAGAGAAACAAAAAATGCTAATGCTCTCTATCAGATTTTATCGATTTATGGAAATTTTAAAAAGCTCCGGAAGAAAGGTCAAGTTATAAAAAAGATGGTTAACGTGAAGCCGCTAGAAAGTGAAAATTGGTTATTGGACTAAAAAACCAGGCTTGATAAAGTGAATAATTCCATGTATATTTCAAATAACCGAAATGTAATTTGCAAATTTCCATTTGCATATAATTAATCGAAAGGATGTAATGTTTATAATTATCTCATAAAATGCATATTGTAAATTTACCAAAACTTCGAACTGCCATGCAAAATACCAACGCGGTTTTCAAATATTTAGCGCAAGATTACTTCGTAATTATGATGAAACGAGTCTTTATCTGCTTCATGTTTCATTAATGTTTCGTAATTATACGTCGAAGCATGAAGTTTTAATCTGATGATTACGGCTCCGAACTTTTCCGCCTGCATCCAAATCATTAAAACGAACTCATTAAAATGAGAAATATTTTCCTCGCGTAATTTTACATATTCAATGATGCCTCTTAGCTACGGAGCGAACTACTTTACCAGACTGAGCGACACGCGCTATCGAGAAGTGATATTCATTGACGTGACTTGTATTAATATTCTTTGATTTATGGAAAATCGATTTTGTGTATTAAATGTGTAATAAATCTTGGATGTTGACATTATACGAACGATCTTGTATAAACTCCGCAATGGACCAGTGACTCTTCGACAAGTGCAATAATGCACCGTGATGTTACAGAGCTACATCGTAATAAAAAAAGGCCATAATAGTATCATGACACGCTGTTATTTAGAATTTATATAAGTATTCCCACATGTTTCACATCTTCTATATTATATTGTATTTTATACTATATATCACGATAATAAATAATCAGATTACTATTAACTCCGCGCTAAGTACACTGTAAAAAAGTTTCATGTAAAATTACAACTATTATATTTACATACATCAGTATATCTCGTAGATAAAATTATTATCTTATATGGATAAGTAAGCAGCTTGCACAAGTAAATTTACATGTTAAAAGTAGATTTCTAGAAATGTTTTTGTAATAATATATTTTATATATGTATTTGTACAATTTCACATATTAAATTTAAATAATGTCGAATTGTCTAACCAAAAGTTCTTAATTTGAAATTATGCTGCAACGTAAATAAGCTAAACGAGTTACATATGATTGTAAATTTATAATTTTTTTTTATTTGTATAATATATACTTACATAAAATCAAAAATAAAAGTAAGCCAATGTGAGCCAACTTACGTAAAAATGCAGCTATAATGCATGAAATTATCATATGTCGTGTAATATTACAAAAAAAAATTGTACATTTACATAAAATATATAAATTATACGTTTAATCTTGTAATTTTTCATCAAATATAAAAAATTATTACACAACAAAGAGTAAAAAAACTAATTTTTGTAAAAGTACATGAATTTATACATTTCCATTATTAATAGTGTAATTGTTACACTCATTATTTATGTAATTTTACATACTTTTTTTACAGTGTATAAGTAGAATGTGCGTATCCGATTAAAGCTATTATTCGAACAAAAAATATCGTCACTCAGAATTAATTATTCGAGGATTTTGTTACCGAATCCGAACAACTTTGTATAACTTAATGCTTCGCCGTTAAATCAAGTAACTTTAATTATCGACATTCGCGCCGATTTGATTATGGTCGCGGCGTGTCTTGTTACAACACGTTACTTGTGTGACCGTACGTAAACATTTATGCGAAATGAAAGATTGCCGGAACACGGAGCGTTGAATAATATCATATTTCTCGTCGTACGCCGCCACTAATTGGGAACCGGATGTTAAAGCATTTCGCTTTGCCGCTTTGCTGAAATTTCAAGCGAGCTTCGCGAGCCAACGACGTTACTTTGATGCCCGTTTGGTGTAACGGTGCGCCATTTTACCGCCATTGAAACTAACGAATCCGACGATAAGCTCGTCCAGCAACGCGTTATGACGCACGTATGAAGCGCTTTATTGTCGACTGAGCCAAAGTAATTATGGTTCTTTCATGTTCCTCCTTTTTCTCTTTCTCCCTCTTGTCAAGCGCACTCGAAACGTTACATCCTTTCGTTTCTTTTTTGTCGCAGGACGGAAAGCCAGAGGGATTCAGAGAGCCAGTCTGCGATAATTTAGAGCACGAGGCGTGTCCGTGAGAATGCTTCATAGAATCACGAAATATCACTACGCCCGGAACTTCAAACATTCTTACACAGATTCGGTAAGCTCGATTTAAGTTCACAAATGAAATTCCTTTTCTTCCGTCGGGATCATTAAAAGTTCGCTGGTCCCTCTATTCCGCGATTGCGGCGCGTGAAGTTATGTAGTGTCACACAAAAAATGACATCAGCGTTACGTTTCATCAATCGATATGAATCTGTCGATAAAGCTTTTGTCCTTTTGGTGTTTCCCCCCGAAAAAAAGTGTATAAAGAAATAAAAAAACATATTATTAATGGCTAAGAGAGAATCTCTTGTAGACTATATTAACATCTTTCTCTGATATCTTTCTCGGATTCCATAATTATCTTTCTCTTATCTAAACAGCGTATAGCAGTAAGGAGAAGAGAAAATAAAATTTTTTGGATATTTCTTTAACATATTCGCGAATCATATTTTACAAATAATTTCGCTCGTAGGCACTGTCAGATAATTTTAAAATCGTTTCCCTTCTATTTAGGGCTAAGACTTGGGATTAAGAATTGCATACACCAATTTAGAATTAAAGCAGTAGGTAGCGAGAGAACTTGGTAGGCGTGCAATAGAACGGGAGAAGCTCCATACGGCAGACGAACGTATATTAAGGATTACTATCGTAATTGGAGTTCACGAGAAACCCGACCGTAAAAGCCGACTTACACCGCCAGCAAAGTTCTCCACTTTAATACCACCATCGCAGCCAAAATGCCCATCGCTTTAATAAAACTCGCGAAAAAGCATGCAAGGAGAAAAAAATGAACGTTTTCGTTGAAAAAACACACTCGTGCGCTAAATACACTCATCGCTCGCGAGTTTACTTGGAAATCTTGCACAATACCTTTTTATCGTCATTAAAGAACGACGGAGCGGAATTAAATATGTACCTATTCGGGCTAGGGATAATAAACTAGGTCAGTTAGGTCGCTATCGTATTACGGATTCCATAATATCTTTCCGCCGAAAATAATTTCTGCGTTCACTTCGGTGAGCGCATTACGCATTATTACGTCGTCTAATTGCTGCCCATAGACCCGCGAACTTTGCATTTCCCGTAATTTCGATGTCAAATATTTGAATTATGAAGGATACTCGGTTGCCGCGCTATTCACGGTATTATGTCCTGCTTCATTGCTTATTAATTTATCATGGAGGAATAATAAATTTCTTATTCAGACCTTGTTCGAGTTTTAACCCAGCCCGATAATATTTCAATTATCAAGAACACTTCTGACGTAAGTGAATATATTGATTCCACGGTATTCGCTTAAAAAAAAAAGGGAGGAAATTATACCATATTATGATTGTCCCTGAGTTGTCAGTTAAATTCATGGGACAATGTGCAGCGTGCTGGGAAATAAGAACCGCTGTCTCTTGGACGATGAATAAAAGAGCGTGACGCATTCATTATGTCTTTTTAAATGGACATTTCACTACGCTTTGTAAAGGCGCAGACGCAATCGCATTAACATTAATTTACTGTTAAAATATTAATATTCAAATATTAAATAATATATAAAAATGTTTATATATTCTTTTATCGTGCTTCAACAAGTAATTGTATTGTTGCGAGAAGCGGTTCTAAGAGATAAACGTAAAAATCATATAACTGTAGTTGCTCCCAAGAGTACAATAATACTTTACTATTTTTAAATGTAATATAAATTTAGAAAATTAAATGCCGTTAGGAATAAGAGAGTATTTCGCAGTGTATACGTGCAAGCGCTATCATAAACAAAACGATAAAATCATTTTTGAGATCTTTGTAGAATATATAATTAAGTTCTATCTTCTCCGTTTCTATTATCTTTTTAATTATTTTTCTTATATCTACTTTATACCATTCTCAATTGTAGGATAAAGAATTGTAATTAAATTGACAAATTTATTGTTACATTCCTTTGAATTTTGAAAGAAACAAGAACAAAGATGATGATTGTTCAAAAGTTTCTCTTATGTATACTTACAATTTTATTCGCATTCACATTACTCTCGCTCGCTTTCACTTTTAACATTTTTCATCGCAAAATTTCGAAAAATATGGGCAACCTAAAAATAAATTTATCGGTTTATTTTTAAGATTCGTTACAAATAAGGTAGATAAAAATGTAGATAGGTAATGAAATCTCATTCCTCAGTTCATATCGAGCAGATTTTTTGTGTCAATAAAATTTTATATCTATGTTCAATCATCAAGTTCGATATTTGATATTCAAATTCACTGTGGATGTCGTTCGTTCATCAAAATACAACAATGCACCATGCAGACTCGCCTGCGTTTCCAATTGCGTCCGTACGTGTCCACGTGCTAGCGCGCTCGAGCAAGTGCAGTGTTGCAAACGACAGCCGAGTATCGTCCATAAAAAACAAAAAAACTGTGATGAAGGGGAAACAAACGGCACGATCTGCCGCTAAACATCAAAGGGCCAGTCGCTCGAACGCGTCCTGAAACGCGTTAGATTTACAGTTGCGTTTAACGCTGTTACATTGACAAACGCGATCCCGGCATTTCACGCCGGCCGGAAAAATATTTAATCGCGCATATTTTTATGACCAATTTCATTTCCACGTGTCAACTCCTCGATACCATCGAAGGTCGAACGGTTATATATAACTCTCTTCGCAGAAATGGGAAGGGCAATCGTTCACGGTTCGCCGACGATTCGGGAGAATGTACCGTCGTGTGGGACGTGGAACGGGAGAGAAAAGTTTCATCAGGCTAAAGCGCGCGACGGGAAATACACCCGGGACTGAAGTTTCGCGCGGTTTGGTACGGCGATGGTGGCGATGGCAGTCGTTCTCTAAAAATTACAATTTACGGACCAGCCCAGAGGATTGTTACGAGCGAACGCGGGTCGATACGGCGCAATTCCGCAGCGGGCGGTGACAATTTCACCGTTTCTCTTTTCACCGATTGCTTATTCATTAAGAGGAGTACATGGATTTCTTCGCGTTTCGTTCCAAAAATTAACAATAGCGAGAAAGATGAAAGAATATTTTCATTGTGTGCTCTGCATGCTACTCGAACTTATGCATACGTAATGATAATTATTTACAATTTCCACCGAGATTTAAAGATGTACGATTTATCGCAGCGGGGATCAATTATAATTAAATTCAGTGTAGCTATCGTTACCTGCAAACAACAGACGCGCGTTTCACTATGGCGCATCGTTTATTTAAACATACAACTTTTGCATTTACATCATCCGTATAAATCAGATAATACTTTCCACGGCAGCCTGCATTTTTTTCCCGGTCTCAATCCCAGCTGTTCGTATTTATTTCATACGGAGATCCGAACGACCGATACACAGGTGGCCGCGTCGGCTGCCAATAAATGAGAAACGTGTGCCATAAACCCTTGAGTTACATTAATTCTTGAAGGCACATGCGACTCGTGCCGATAAATTTACAGATCGAATAAGCATATCCCACAACACCACTCACAAATCTAAACAGGACGCACGATCGCAAGGTATAAATCGAAGATACATGTCGAATGTTTGATGCACGACTCAATTTTCATCTCATTCATGGGTCACGCGTGATTTGATTTAGAATGGCAACTGAATTGTAATCAGACATGCCAACAATTGTAATCAAACATCAACGAGTTAATTTTCAATCGTGCAGCAGCTACTGTTAAAAATATGTGCAATTTATCAGAAAATTATTATTATATATAGGGGAACCCGG
>NJRL01000183.1:372009-393966 GCA_003063815.1 Aphaenogaster rudis
TTGTAATACCAACTACGTTGAACTACAAAATATGAATATATCCAACTTATTGGATAATTAAAAACGATTAATTCCGCGAGTAACGACAATAATAAATTACTCACCCCATAGTTGCTTCGTCGTGGCCCGATGTCTTCCAGGTCTCCTTCCACACAGGCTCCTTTGTTGCACTCAGACATTCGTGAGAACACGGTTAATTACGATCGCGCGCGCATTAATTACCAAAATACGAGGAACGCGCAGCATTTCGTGCGGCACTCTCGACGTGAATTGCGTGTAACGTGCGCTTTCAGATGTACGAAAGAGTAACATTTGTCAGTCATCAATTGCGATGATACATATTGATACATCACGGCTTTCTGTTATTTGGATCACACGATTTGATATCTCGTGGATTATTCCGCGTTCTATCTTTATCCGAAAATAATGGGCAAGTGATATTTTAATCGGCAAAGTTATTCAAAAGATATTTTTAAAAGATATATTTAAATCTAAGTATCATCAAAGAAATTATTGCCTGTAAATATCATGAAACAAGTAAATATCTTGTTTCAATAAAAATAGCCATTGTTTACAAAAATTTACAAAATCATAAGAGTTAATAAATCACGCGGATTAATTAATCTTAATAATTGTAGGAAGAGATATCGTCTGGTGTTTTTCGGTATTTGTCGCGATCGCGTTTATGTGCAAAAAGATTTTTCTTACTTTAAAGATTTTCATTTTCTACGGTACGCGGTACCACGTTTCGAAAGGTAATACGACGGTGCTTCGCAAAATCGTGTCTCGAGGAATAGTACAATAGGCGGAGCTGCTCGCGCCGCTTTCTGCCGCCTCGAAAATAATAATGTACAGTACTGTGCACACGCGTCGACCTTGCTGCGTACTGAAGCGGGCAGAGTGCGTACCGTCTGCGTATTATCTTACGAGACATGGTTATGACAGATACTAGGAGAGAGAATGTTACTATTCTCTATATACGATTATCAGCTCTCAATTTCCACGATCCGTAAGCGTATCAAGGCGACGATAATTGATCAAAATAGATCAATGATGCGCGACTTATTTAAAGTGTATAGGTAATGAAACAATAGTAGATAAAAATTATAAATTATTATTCAAACGTAATATTTAGCGCGGATTAAAGAAAATTATTTAACGATGCTTAGTTTTGAATATATCCTCAATTTTTTCACGGATTTAAATGCAATTTGCACATTTTTAAAAATCGGAAATACGAAGTAATGCACGATAGAAATCGGATAGTGTAATGAAAATAAGTGATACGAGTAATACAACTAACGAAAAGGCGTGATAAATCAACTGTTTGTTAACAATACGCATATTTACGGGATTTATTTATTTCTCGTGCAATATTGAATTTGTATATTTTTGTACTATACATCTTAATTATACGTCTTAGTTAACTATTAGCTTCATTTTAATAAACGTTTCGCACGGTATCAAGATAAAATTGCCGATGTCACTCTCGAATTTTTCATTAATGAAACGTCACGAAATAGATCAATTCTGTGGTACGACATGTTTAAATAAGTATAATCATAATCGATATACTTGTTAGTATTTTAATACTTGTCAGTCGCGTAGCATAAATCCGGCATTCGTGTGTATATCCATAATTTGTTAAATTCTCTGTTATGCGAGCTTTAATTTGCAATTCGGATTGTAGCTTTGTCTTCTCTCATATTATTCTTATGTTATAATATGATAAAGCGCACGTCGTTTGGGATTAATGTTGGGAGTGCCATACAAAGTGCCATGCGATTGTCTTATTCTCATGATTAATGCGCGCGCAATCATAATTAATTGTGTTTTCGCGAATAAATGTTGTGTGAGTGCTACAAAGAAACAAAAGAGAACGGAAGAATAAGAAAAAAGGTGAAGGAGGCTCAACGAGACATCGGGCGATGAGCAACTATGGGGTAAGTATATTATTCTTTTATACGTAGAATCGTTTATCCCCGCGTTGATCGTATCACGCAATTTGAACACCGTTTTGTATCATAATGTAATATTGCGTAAGAAATATCTCTAATTTTATTTTATAATGCTCTTTTCAACGTGTATATTTTTAACAAGATTTTATGGTCGTATTGTTTATTTATATAAGAATTAAACTACTGAATTGAAGCCCAGTGATCTTACATGAAAATTGAACCCTAGCTAGTAAAATCAACATAGAAATTGTTTATCCAACATAGGATAGGAAGTCCTATTACCACAACAACTCGCACTCACGATGAGGGACGCGAAGCTAAACGCGCCACGGTAAACGAACAATGCTTCCTGAAAGGGCCATTTTCCCGACGACATAAAGAAAGCCAATGAACACTTCGTGAGGACACAAATAGACTGCGTATTCTAAAGCTACGTGCATCTATCCGACCACTATTCGCGAACAATGTCCGTCTTGGTGTACGCTTCAGTTTGACGAGAAGCCGATATGGAGCGCTTGTGCTAGTTCGTACTACTGTTGACAAGCTGTAGCGAAACTCGTCGCATCGTAACTACCGATGCAGACGATTGGCTAATTATTACGTATAAAATCTTCGGGGATACTCTGCGTACGATTTTCAATTTGAATAAGTTATTTGAGATAGTAAATAATTATTAAAAAACAAAAGTTTTGTTGAAATTCTTTTTATATAATCTTTCTTTTCCGATGCGGATACTATTATATAAGAAGAAGAATTTCAACGTACAATCTTCTTTTATTTTCTCAAAAGTTTATATCGATTAACTCTTATATATTTTCACAAGTGATCCGCGGATATTTATTACAGAATTATTGGCTTCTAATTAAAGTTGACAAACAATTTTAAGACAAATTTTAAGTTGTTCTTATGCATAGCTGCGAATAGCTCGAAAAAAGAAACGCACCCTCGAAAATCGTGACGTCTAGTCAATCTGAAGAAAATGAATCTTTTAATCTGAATAATTCGTTAGGTAAGCTAAGTAAGGTAAATTTTCTAGAATATGAAGTTGCAAAAGTGTTTTCTGCGATTTAAATGGCAAAAGTTTCTCTAAGAACGTTCCGTCGGTGGACATCATAAGTTGGCGTTAAGATGGTTCTCGTGTCCGTCCAATTTTTGCTTTTAAGCGCAACACTGACGAGAAAGAGGAAACTTAATTGGAAAAATGTTTATCTCGTTATTCGAAAGAAAAAGAAGATTCTTCGAACGTCTCGCGACTTGACAGACTTTATTATATGGAACCGTTTATAGGCTGAGTAGGTCGCAATCGATTCCGGAGCAAAACGGATAGAAAATAGATGGTCGTTACGTGAAGGGCGAGGCAAAAGAGCAGAAATATTGTTAGTGGATCTCCATAAGACGCGTTTGTTTTCTTGAATGCCACGAAACAGAAAATAGATATAAAGAAAATTGAATATTACCGGCTAGTAGTCGTCATTGTAGACTTTTTGTACAATTAGTTGAAAAAGCTACATTTTATTCCTTTGCTTGATAATATTGCTGCTCAGTTAACACTGATTTTATATGGTTTAAAATATAAATATTTTAGTTTTTCTGTTATTCTTTAGCATACAAAACTACGTATATTTAACAGGCTAGTAAAGAGTAGAAAAAATTATTTTAGAGTAAACCATTAGATTAAAAACTGGCGTACCAATTTAATTTCACTCATTTTAATTTATTATTCCATTAACTTATGTCATGTTTTCTGACCAATAATAAGCCGTCATTGTTAGACCCCATTTCCATACTTCTCCTAACACGTAAGCTTTTCATATTAATGAAATTCACCCTCTAGTCCTACTCGCTTCTTACATTATCGTGAGTTAGTGTAATACTGTTACATGGTTTGACACTCACGAATAAATTTTGGTATTTTGGAACCGAAAAAGTTCCAATAGATCTGAGTCGTCCAGAAAGGGCAGCACGGAAACTTATCAAAAAGTAAAGAAGTTTTTTCTCCTCGAGGGAAGAAGCGGGACAGAAACCTCGTTCATGCCACGCGGTCGAATACGCGTGGAGGCAGCGAACGGGAACGGAAGGAGGCTGCTGGCTGCGTGAGGCGCCGCGGCTATTCAGTGAGAACGAGAGAACAAGGAGAGACCGAGAGAGATAGGCCGCATGAGGGGTAGTTTCAGGGACGCGCTGGTGGTGGTGGCGGCGGCGACGGCGGCGGCGGCGATGGGTGGGAGAATAGAGTCGGGGCGACCCGCGGTCGGTCCAGGGATGATCCCGGCTGTGTCTATTTATATGAGAGCCAGGGGAGCGCACAACCTGTTGGCCGTGTGCTCAGGCTGTGCTGTACAGCAGGGCGCGCGTCATCGTTCTACACGGCGTTCCCGATACCGTGTTCGAGGTTGGCCGACTGGTTGGCTGGCTGACTGGCTGGTCGGCTACTTCTCTCTTCGTTTCTCGTGCGAGCTGCGCACACGGGTGCACCACTGTACAATACACATACGCACGCCCGACCGGGCGCATACGCGGTGTTAAACGAAAAGTGGGTCAGCCACCAACGTACAACTGGGTCGACACTCGCCGGCGCGCCGCACTGTTGCATTCTTAGTGATACCAGACTCTCGCCCAGACGAGCTCCTTTGGCGAGGAGTCGACACAGCCTCACAGGCGACCAGAATCCGATCCTTTGCACAGTTAGACTGTTGTTAATAAATAACGCGTGACATGCTCGCTCACAAGAATTTCTAATGAACCGTTTCCGAAAATCCGCGTTCGCTGGATTCTAGAAATATATACGGTGGTCGAGACGAAAAATGTACAAAAATCAACTGCTTTTGTTCATACTCTTTTATTTATACTTTTCTAACGTTGAATGCAAGCTTCATAAAATAATCTGTACAGGCGGTCCGAAATAGAGTGAAGTCAATATGAGCATATATTAACAAAGGTTCTAAAAGCATGTGTATTGATTCCATAATGGATACGTTCAACCTATTGTTATATTTTATTATTTATAAAACGAGAACTCAATACCAATTGTGAAATGTACAATTTATATTCTATAAAAGAGAAAACTAAGTTTTTGCGAAAATATAAAGCAAATTCATTTTGAAAGTACGTATTAGCAATTATAACGGTTCGTAACAAACCACATTATAAGTTATATTGTACGTGCTATTGGTCACTGTCAACGAAAAGAAACTTCAGATTGTGTTTGTCTTTCAGATTTACAAATTGCAGGATACAAAATAGATTAATTTAGACATAATTAAAACGCGAAATGTCAGGGTGTCCCCTAAATCCCGCTCAGACAAGCGATTAATTATTTTTCATGATAAAATTAACGTTCAGGCCGCCCAAATAAGGGGAAATATCCATTGCTGGCTACCTAATCCTATCATCCTCGTAGCGTTTTCGTAAACCCCTTGTACCTTTGGCATTATCTTGTAACATGATGGAGTATTTTCTACCTCTGCCCAATTATCCTCACGAAACTATTTTCTCATTATTTTATCACCTGCATTTTCATCCATTTAATTTGGATTTTTATATTTTTCTACCATTTTGTTTTTTAAAAGGTATTCTCTATAGGTGCTTTTTCGGCCTATCCGATTGGCGATCGCCGACCTAATCCAATATTGAACAATCAACGACGAGGACTCGCTCTACTTCGTAAACAACTTTTGCACGAGCGGGGCTTATGGGAATGTTAAGCAGGTCAGACGCAGCGAGCTTATTTAGAAGCGCTATTGTATATCGCTCATTGCGATCATTTAATTACATTCTTGCACGGTTACGTGAACGCCGTAACTTCGTAGTCCCGAGGCGTCCGATATTAGAAACCCGTGATTATATTTTACGGTCAGCCGCGGTCGGCGAACGTTATTATTCTAATTTCTATTTTCATACCGGGTATCCCATCATTAAAAATAACCACGAAGGACGTGGACTGACCTTTGCCGTTTTAATCACATCTAATACCCTTACAACCCGAAATGTCTATGCTCCACGATTTTTTTTTACATCGTTTCGAACCCCTTACTTTGTCCGTCCTCTTCTCAGCCTTTTGTCAATTTAAATGCTGTACCTAAAATTGGTTGCAATTTAGAGGATTATACCTGATTTTAATCGGACAGCTTTCCCGGAGAAATGTGCGCTCCAATATAAAGTCTGTGAAGAGAAGTTTAGAAAAGAAACTTTGGAAGTTTCCGAAGTTCTCTTCCTAGAGAAAAGAATGCGTTATTGCTTTGCATTCCGCAGGGATTAAATTTACCAACTTCTAAAAATTATACATATAGTTAGCTTGTAGTTAGTAACTATGTATTATTTACAGTAATTACATTTTCTGCAGGAGAATCTAGAGTATCCATTCGCACAATTTCTGTCCACACATATCAACCTGTGCGTCATTCGAAATTCGAATATTGGTTATTCAAGTTACCAACCGAAGTTGGATTAAATGAATTTTTTTTTTTTTTCAAAATGATCAAATTACCTTTACATCCGCTCGATCGCATTCCGCGCGCAA
Source organism: Aphaenogaster rudis (assembly GCA_003063815.1). Lineage (NCBI taxonomy): Eukaryota > Metazoa > Arthropoda > Insecta > Hymenoptera > Formicidae > Aphaenogaster > Aphaenogaster rudis. Next base: position 378,487 of record NJRL01000183.1, read on the forward strand.
GTCACCGGAATCAGTTACCAGCCGCACAAACGCAGGAGTATCGCTATAAAAGAGAGGAGGGATGCGATGAATTTAAACACCAGGCTCGTTTACACCGGGTCGCGTACGCGCGATCGGATAATGTCTCGCGCGCGCGACAATATACGTTACACTATATACGGACGACACTATGTGTTTCGATTTCACGCATACGCGTTCATAACGCTGTCGGCGTGTTTTATTAAATGCTTCGCGAAATAACGCGGGATCGCGCTTGGGGCCGTAATGAGGCGCGCATGAGCTCCTCCGCGCAATTCTGTATTATTCCCTCGCATTGCGCTTCGTGTCACGCTCCGCTAATTAAAACGTCCACTCTCGTGGTGAAAAACAAGCATGAAAGTCGCAGTCAAACAGAGAAAGAGAGAGAGAAAAAGAGAGGGAGAGAGAGAGAGAGAATATTATTACGATGAGTTTATCAAAGCTCGCGCCCAACTAAGACGAACTTCTCGCATCGCGAGAACATCGTAAACTTCCTTCTAAGGATTCCCAATTCGGGCCAGATAAAATCTTCAGCGAATAAACTCGCGCGCAAGTACTTGGCGAATGCACGAAGTTTCGGAGTAGCGCTTGTCGAGGAACTCCGCGGACCTGCTAATAAACGAACATATGAATCAAAGAGTTTGGCAGATACTTAATAAATATAACGTAACGGAATCATGTAGTCGGAACATGTTTACTCGTATGTACGCGTGTATGTGTGTGTGTTAACGTTCGCTGCAACTCCTTCCCGCAAATTCGCGACTAAACTTTCCGGGAATGTTCTGGTTTTCGCGAATTCCGCTGCAGTGTTATGCACGTGGGACGGAAGCATATGTACTTTAACTGGATATGGTTTCTAAACAATTGTGTGTAAGCACGCAAAGTTTGAATAATATCTTTAGAAATTTGCGATCGAAATTGCTTTCAATTTGCGAATATCACTTTTTCTGATTCTTCCATTCCAATATTACGCATATTTTCATTGAGATTGTAAAACGCTGTGATTTTGATATTCACGGTGCATTGATAGCATAAAAATACGCAACGGAACTGCATAAAGGTAAATTTTTACATCGGTTATTATGTTTTAAATTAATGTTTCTCTTTCAATTGTGTGCGTCACAGAAATCAGGTAAATAGAACACGAAATTGTTTTTTAAAATAAAAAATTTTTTAAAAAAAGAATATTGTTTAAATTATGATATACCGAGAGAGACGTACATATCGCGCTATTAGTATCATTAAATATTCGTGTCAAGCGCACTATAAAACTGCGAGTAACGACATTTCGGTAATACCGTCGCTAATCCATCTCGGAACATTCGTTCGCTGAGCCGTTACGTGTCCACTCGTCAACTCGCACGTTCGACGTGACATACGAACATTTCCGATTAATCCGTATTACGTCAGTTTTACGCGATGACGGGGAAAAAATATAAACCGATATAAGTATCAGCGTGTAGCGGAAACAAATGGGGATTAAACCAGGCGCGAACGTGTCGAAAGCGAAGAGAGATTCGTCCGAAGCCGAGTCCACGCTATGCGTACGAATGAACGCAGGAGGGTGAAATTCCACGCTACGCAACAATTAAATTCAACGAGTAGACGTACGCGATATGTAAAATGTGTATACGTTGGCTGGCAGTGAAAGAATATTGGTAATCAGGATCCGGTTTGATGCGACGCAATTGCGGCCGCCGAATGAATAATTGATCCACACTACTGATCCGCATTTGTTAGTAATGAAAGAACGTCATTAGCCAGGGTAGATGCGGTTCCGCGGGCCGTTGAATAAAATAATTGATCATTAACGTGTTCGTTCCCTGCTGGCAGTGGAAGAATGCTATTAGAGTCGGACCGTCGGAAAAAAGTCGTATTCACGCTACTCGTCTTTATTCGTCAGTAGTGAAAGAACGTCGCTGATCCGGCTGAGCGAGAAACCCGCGATCGACGAGCCAGGTTTCTAAGGTGATCGCCATGGAAAATCCGTAATTTCCTCGCCGCTAGTGGACCGCCGTCGGCGGTCGATGGTCGATATTATACGCCAACGGCGGTTGCTCTCCGTCGCGCGATTGAATACCCAGCGAAGCTATCGTCCGATATTGTATTTACGCCGATGGCGGTTACCAGGAGTAGCGGTAGGCACGGCGATGTTCTCTCTCCTCCGGCACGGTCGAAGCGTTCCCCGGCGACCGAACCAGCCGAGAACCGGCGGAGAGAGGCCTGACAGGCTTGCAGGGAGACTATACAATACCGCTATTGTGCTAGGAACTCCATTAGAGGCACCCGACGACTCTGCCGTGCTGAGGAGACAGCAGGAGGGAGAGCGAACGCGACGGAGCCTGGGGAAAAACAAAGAGCCGACGTCTTTTATCGAGATTTCGCGCAGCCGCATGCCGAGTGCCACTCGACAATTCATTACGTACGTACGGGAATTGCCCGTTTCATGTCCCGAGGTCGATTTGATTAACCCGGGAGGAGAGAAAATAGGCTTGATTTCTCGCGACATTTTTGAGCGGAAGTGGCACTCCGCCAAATGAAGCGAATCTCTTCATCGTCAGTCGCGAATCACGGCGCGATAATTCGTGTTTTCTGTTTCGATCGAACTTTAATCGTTTTGGTTGAACTTCAATCGGAAGCGCGTTGCATTCATCAATGGCCCTGGATTTACATGTTTGGAAAAGGGGGAACCCCGTCCGCCCGCAGCGAATGAACAATACGGTGGAATGAGCGCTTCAATCACTTGGGCACTACTACGAGTGCACCCTTCCGGTTTCTCTTCCCATCTTTTCTCCATTTCTTCTTTTTTCTCTCAGACATATGCTACTCGAGATTCTGCATCGATCAGTTGTATCAAAAATACTGTAACAGTTATTGTTGTTATTACTGTAATAATATTTTCTACTTGATTTAAAATGAACGTACTTTATATAGTAGGATTTTTATTTAAGTAAAATATTTAAAATTATTTTTCAAAGATTTGATAAAAGTAGCCCATTTCTCTCATATTCTCTCTGAAAGATTCGATTTCAAATTAACCAAAAAATTCGTTAAAACCTAAACTCAATTATTCTGAACACTCTGTACAGGATATCGGTACAGAAATCAAGATTAACGGTCGGTGAACTTTGGTCCAGATTATTCGTGATATCGCTAGTGGTTCCCCTGGGTGAAATATTTGCGGCAATAAAAGTGGCCGGTGTGGAATAATTCCTCTGTGATTGTTTCTCCCTTAGGGACGCGCAGGTAGTCGATATTCGGTTAACCCTTCGGCCCAGGACCCCTCGAAGAATCCGCGCGAAGGAAAATCTTTTCGGGGACGAATTCTTTCTCTTCCCCGACTGAACGTGATATCAACTACCTCCGGAAATTCTCCTCGAATCTCGGGAAATCACGCGTGGCATACGACTAACGAAATTTCGTCCCTTTGCTGTGTCGCATTTCGATCAGATTGGACCAATAAACGTTTCGAAAATGTCAACATATGCATTTTCATATTAATTGCATTATTCATTTTCAAATCCACGAACAAAAACGGTAGTGCGAAATAATGCGATTGAGCGATATGTTTGATATATATTAAACATTCAATAACAATAGATACAAAAATTTTTTGCTTGTTCTTTTTTTATTTCATCTGGATACTTTAATAAAAATCTAATTTCAAGAATAATAATTTACTTATAAATAGATTTATGTACATATAATTCACACACACACACACACACACACACACACATAGATTTTTTATACCATTTTTATTAAAATAAATTTCAAATTTTTCCTAGTATTTGTGGCTGCAAGAACATTCAATGAATTTTGCGATACTTTCTGTATAAATGTTATCCAAGTTCGAAATTTAATTAAATTATCGGTTTCGTAATTCTCTTCCGGAAACGCGACAAAAATCCTTTACTTTCAAAAACTCGACAACTTCATTAAAACTGCAATTTATTGATGAATAATTCACATAATAGAATGTGCATATGTCGTAAAAAAAACGCATCGCTCGAGGCTTGTAAATATAAAGTGTACACATAATATAAACATTGCATTGCTACCTAGTAAATAAATTTCATTCGCGGATTTATGTTCGGCCTGTTCAGTACGCTCAGATACGTCCAAATATTATATGGCTCGATGAATATTTCTCCTAACTTGTACCACGTTTGATTTTACGTGATGAATCTATATTTTAAATATAAATTCATTGGAAAAAATATTTTGCCATTGTAAATTTATATTTGAAAATTCTATATTTTTCACAAAAAAGTTCATTACTTTGTATGATTCACTGCATTCTTTTTTAATTCGTTTAAAAATCAGTGATCTAAACGTTATTGCTACAGTATGGATTTAATAATTATAATTGGATTTGACATTTATTAAGAAGTACGAAATACGTGGTGCTACCCAAAATTTCCGAGAATTTGATTGTCCCGAGCAAACCAGTAGTGGTACGGACTTGCGCCGCTAAGTGCTTCTGAGTGTATCTTTCAACTGTTAATCTGCCAACTGGCGTCTTTATAAGTGCACGTGTTTCCGAGTTTCGGCTGTTTTCTTTACACCTCGTTTTGTGTAAAAGGTATCCAAAATTAAAACTAAAACTAAAACCACTCAAAATTTCCGAGAATTTGCTCGTAAAAACATTAATACTTGCTTTAAGTATTATACTTATAAAGACGCCAGTTGGCAGATTAACAGTTCAAAGATACACTCGGAAGCACTTAACAGCGCAAGTTCGTACCACTACTGGTTTGCTCGGAACAATCAAATTCTCGGAAATTTTGGGTAGCACCACGTATATAAATACGTGAAAATCGTATAATTCTAATGTACTATTTAAGTAGTACCGCGTGCGTTTACATCTGAGATATGGTGTGTAATGGTCTGAAAGAAGTAAGGCAAAGGGTCGAGAAAAATCCTCTCCCTTTGGGGAGTATCCCTGAATCATGACGATTTCTAGTGCTGGCGTAATCTAGATGGTTGCGCAAATTGAATGAAACGACGACGCAAATTTTCGGAGCGATTAACTCCCTTTGACATATCAAGCTTGCTGGAGTGGGTGGCAAATCCTTATTCAAATTCGTCGTGCGACGATTTGGTGGATCATTGATTTGAAAAATTTGCCCGATTTGAAAAATTTTTATTCTGGAAAATAGGCACATCAATATATTTACACTTGAGATGTTACATATTGAAATAATAATTTTTCTAATGGAAAAATCTAAAGCATTTTAAAATATCAAAAGATCTAAAATTATATAAGAATGAATTCGATTTTCATGATACTCCAAATAATCAAGATAACATTCAGAACAGTAGAAATAAGCATCAGAGCGAACTATGATACTTTTTGATTTCGATAACCAATAAATGCCGCTCGTTTACCTGCGCCCTTTGAAGGTTACTCAAACCGCAAACAGCATCCAATCGTACCAGAAATGAAGCTATCAGCATGAAAGAGAAAACCGCATGCGAGGTCGGAGACAGAAAAGACTCATTTCGCCGTAATCTTTTTTTTAATCACCTGAAACGTTATCGACAAATCTCTAAATGAATCTCTCGACGTGAAAGCGTAATATTCGATATCGGAATGAAGTCGTGACGTTCGTACTTCAATGACGAACGTACTTCAACGAAGCTTTATAGAAATGATCTGCGGAATTACGGGATTACAGAATTTTCTAAGAGAGAACTCACGAATTCATGAAATTATGTCTTGCTAAATTAACATTTCCAAGTTAATTAACGTTGAAGTCAAATACAGCATATACGTTTAAATATATTATATTGATATTCTGATCTTTTCAGTTCTCCCGACATATTTCTTTCTCTATATCCGAACTATGCAAAAACATCACAAATTTCAAACTCTTACCAAAACATTTTCTTTTCGTGTAAGAACTTGACAGAGCGTTAAAGTCGAATATACTATTCTATTGTCGGACGCAGATCTCTCCCGATATTCATGGATTATTTTACAAGAGCTTTTGCAAGACACCCAAGGGGGGAGGAGGGGGTGCTCCCACATTAAACTTCAAGACTGTATCCTTTAAAACATTTCCCAACGAGTATTTCCTCTTAGAAAATATACTAATTAAAATATCATCACATATATTTAATAGGTGTCGAAGTTTTAAAACTTAATATTATAAAAACGCTATTATTCCTGTTTTTTAGATAACGAAATCTTTTTTAATTAATTACAAGCAGATTTTATAATAACAAGATCTTGATTTCTAGCAATGCTAATTTATTAATTGGCGATAGTTCCTATGCTATATATCTGTCTCTGGAAAATTTCTTATGATAAAACCGGGGAACTTTGAAGTACCCTGTACGTCATATTCCGACACGATCTCAAGTAAGTAACTGACACTCAAGCACCGACGAGTCTCGAGAACGACTTTTCTCTCTCAACAGGTGGTGTTGGGGGGATTGGAAAGAGAGGTGGATATTCCTTGGCTTTCTCAAGATTGAAGTGAAGCCAACAATCACTTAGAGACTGGCAACGTACAGTCGCTCTGACTCGCGTGAATATCCGATCGAACATCCGTGACGATTTACAGCAAAATTTTCTACACGACTGAATTGGATTTGCTAGCTCATAAAAATAATTAGTACAATCGCGAGATATAATTTTGGCATAACGTTTGGGATAGATTTGCAAATTAATCGAAAACCACGTTATATTGAAACGATCACAAGAAATTTTCCGAAGAGCAAGCGAAAAATGCAACGAGATAAGAATAGGTGAATACAAATAGTAAAAAGTTATAAAACGTAAAAACAAAAAATAATACATCATATGTTTGCTAAATTACAGTACGTCAAACTAATCAACATTTGTAAATTAATAAGCAGAAATAGAGCCGAATTTACTCGATATAGAGCCAAATTTTTAAGCTTATGATGCGTAAGTTACGGACACATTAACCCCTTGACTGATAGGCGAAGAAAATGCTTTTGGGTCAAAAATGATTTCGACGAAAGAGTTAATAAAATGATGAAAAGGATATCTACTGGGGGTTTTTTAAGTCACTGAATCTAAATCTGAGGTCAAAATTAAATTCAAAATGGCGGATCTAATATGGTGAACCAAAAATACAAAAAATTGTCCGAGTTGCATAAAAATCAGTTTTCAGGAGTTTTTTAAGCCGGTGATTTCAAATTCGAAAAAGATTTCGAATAAAAATGATGGGTCCTGCTCGGGATTCAGCGTGCGGCATACGGATGACGGCTTAATTTATCACATAACAAAAAATTTTTAATTGAGAAAAAAATTAAAGTTAAAAAGTTAAAGATTCAAAAAAAAATTATCTTCAAAAATAAAAATTAAAAATAAAAAAACAAAAAAATTTTTGTTCGCCATATTGGATCTATAAATTTTTACTTTGATTTTGAAATCAACGGTTTCAAAAACCTTTAAATACAAATTTTTTTGCAAATCGGACAATTTTTTGCACTTTTGGACCGCTATATTGGATCCGCCATTTTAAATTTCACAATTTTGACCTCAGATTTAAATTAAGCGACCCCAAAAATATGGTGTTCTGTTCTAATTCCTCCAGTATAAATATCTTTTTCTGTATGTGCGGATATTTCCGTCATGCATCATTCTTGGTCATTTTTGTCAATGACGGACATATTCGTCATTGACAGTCAAGGGGGTTAATGAGATAATCAGCAGATTGATTAAAGAAATACAAGAAACGAAAGTTTCTTAATTAAAGAAGAAAGTTTAGTTATCTGAAGAATAAGAATAATTGCATTTTTTAAAATATTCATTCTTAAAGCTTAACTGGAGACTCGTTAAATATATGTTTGTAATTATGTCTAGGACATGAAGAAGAAGCACTTTGATACAATGATCGATTGGGAGATAAAGAACATGAAATATATCAGTCTCCCTAACATGTGTCGCATATTGATACACTGTTTGTCGTGCGTCGGGTTCTTATATTTACTCCTTATATCCTATTCTTATATTTCATCATGCTTCGAGCCGAGAGGCAACGGGAAGGGAACTCGATTTTCTCGAGGCTTCAGTCGACCCAAGTTATTTTCGGAAAATCGATAACGTGCACTCCGGCGAGATATACAAGAGGGGCAGGGAACCGCGGAACTCTGTCAGTTCCAAACGCCGCGGGCCCAAAGCCACGCGTCTAATTCGATAGTGTAATTTTGGTGAGCGTTAGAAGAGCTGGCGGCTAGGTACACAGGGGCAAGGGAAAACAAAGGCAGCAATTTGCGGTGGCGAACGTTTGAGAAGGTGGAAAGCAAAGGCCTATGAGATTATCTACGAACCGTAACGCGTCGTTGCGACATACGATAAGCGGGATAGGGTATAAATCGGAGGGACGAGAAACCACCCCTGTCCACCTTTCGACCGGTATAATGAACCTGAAATTTTCGTAAATCGCGTCCCTTCGAGGTACATTGAGTTTCGTGCCTGCGCAAAGAAAGCGAGTCTTTCGTCAAATAAGGGAGACAGGGGCTATAATGAATACGGGGTTACGCAGAGAGACTGTTCATACTTCTTGCTTAAACAGCTTAAAATTAATAATGTTTTTTTCGCCGGATTTTACCCTCTTCGGATAAAAAAATTGAGAAATTAAATTAAGAAGTTTGAACTTCCAATTATAAAACTTCTATTTCCTGCCGAGTCAAGATGATTTTCTCTTATTTTCTGCTATTAGTCTTACTTTCAATGTTTATTGTAATATATATTTTGTTCCCATTTGTAATGCAAATATTTTTCTCTTAATTATAAAAGATAATAATCTAGAAGTATTTTGAATAATATGATACACATTCTGTTTTAAAACCAGTAAAACGTAACTTAAAACGCATGCATGAATTACGATAAAAACACCGAATACCACTGAAAATGCAGAAGAATTATTTCGTAGAATTATATCAATTTCTTTCGGAAGATTTTAACAAATCTTGCCAGTTATAAATGATGAAATGTTCACGATTCTGAATGCTGACAGTAAAAAGCGACAAGACCCTGAGTAGCAATTCGCAGATGGTGCTCGTTTCGAATTCTAAGCGAAACCAGGTGGAGAATTTATGTAAGATAAATGTAAACGCCCGCAGGACGAATTTGCATTAGCGCGCCGCGAGACAAAAGCGAAAGATAAGATCGAGGCGAATGCGCGTTTCAAGGAAATGTCATTTATGTAGCGAGATAGCGATCCAATTCAAATGATGTCATGAGAGGAGGAAGTGGAGAGGGGTGTAAATAGGCAGAACCGAGTGGAGTTATCTAGTAAATTCGACTTTTGACTACATTAGTAGTTAGAGTATATGATATGACCATCACGATACGTCGCGTCGGCCAGTTGACGATACGATTTTAATATTTGTTAACTGTTAACATTGACGATACGGGAATCCAACTTATCCAACAACATTGTAAGAAAATTATTTAAACTTCTATTATTTAATATTTCCTTTCAATTTTTTTTCATTATATCCTGAAATAAAAGACAAGCCAACAAAAAGAGCAGTTAATAATGTTGCGTGTAGCGTGACTGGTACATTTGCCGTATCGCGAGATCGAAAATGTAATTTTTGTTTGTAATGTCAGCGCATTAACGAAGTAACACAAAGCGATCGTTACGATGAAAAATGTTTCGCGAATTGTGCATTTGCGAAGTAACGGGGCCGCCACAAAAAATCGAGAGAGCGATTTTGCGGCGACGTTAATTACGTTCGCATGTTACGCCTAAAAACTGATGGTAATTATTCAATTTAGCGGCTACCCTGGTGAATAACGCAATTGAATTGTAAAGGAGCTGCCTTGTGATGTACAATGTGTTTAAACCACAGCGATATTTTAGACTTTACACCGGGATTTCTGTTTTAGCGTAATGGATGCCGAGAGCTGAAAATTCGCGGTGTGCTTCATTCAGGCAGAAATAGATTCCGCATAACGAAATCGCGAAATAGGGATTCGCAAAGGCTTTCGTTTTGTACAAACTTAGAGTCTCGACAAGGTTGACGTCGCGAACGGAGAGATCCGCGTAAAGATTGCTATTTTGCGACGATATTTCGTATTCGATAGAATTGCTTTTGCGTAGATTTTATATTGATTCAAAATTCTGCGGCTATATAACTTTATCGGTGTCAACAAATGTATGTCAATGTTGTTACATTTATAAATGATAAGGATAATTCTACCGTATTGATTAACTGAAAGATAGAATTGTATCACAAGATTTATGACACAACTTATCTAACACATTCATCAATCACGTGTCAATTTTGACGTGGAGCTGATTTATACGATCGCTCAATATGTTTCGCCTTAACAATTAATTTAGGACTAATTGAATACAACGCTTAATGGTACAACTGCGTTTTTGCTATCGTATTACTCAATCGTTGTTTAAACGTCACATTTGTGCGCAATAACGATTTAATGAGAAACTGTTATCTCAATTTCATATTATATTCCATGCGGTTATCCACCGCCGTTACGTCATTATTGTGCGATATGCAGTGAACTTTCCGGATACTTCAGTGAAATATTGTACCAAGTATACAACTCGAAATAGAAACTTGCTGAAAATCGCGTAGCATTTTCTCGTTGAGTTTATGTTAGTTTGCAGCTATAATAACGCGTTATTTAACCATGATAATTATTATCTGCAAGATTTTAATATGATACATAATAAATGTTTTATCGATAAAAAATGTATGGCTAATATGTTATATTTTAGCTACACACTTTACAATTAATCGAAATACACTTATATCAATTCATATATTAATTACAAATGCTCAATATAGAAAACAAAATAAAAATGTATATCGTGCAATTAAGGAAGTTTTGAAATTCAATAAGAAGTTTCAATAATTGCAAGAAATTTGATCGCTTCAAGATTTATTATGAAGTTATCAAAACGGCTTTTCTGAAAAGAAAGAAGTTTAAATAAATTTTTTATACGACCTACATTATGGCTGCATCTAATTAACAAAATCTTCTGTCTCCATCTCCGTTTGAATTATAATTTAAGAATCATAATTTATAAAGAGAAACAAATAAAATGCTAATTCAGCTATTCCCAACAATGTTAATGTGATTCTATCTTAACGCATGCACAAGTGTAGATCGTCTGACAGCAAATGCAAACGCAAGCGTTAGTCTTGTAGAGATATCCAATGTAACACTTTGTGCATACGCACGATACCTGTCCACTCGCTTTAACACCGGCGATCGCCTGCCACGGGGTATCTAATTACTTACGTATCGGAACGCATCGGCGACACTCATAAACGGAGCTCTTCGCTCAGTAACTGTACCCTGCAACTACTGGATAACGATGTTGCCAAACGCGTTATTATTCACGTAAACTATAATTGATAGCGGTCGATTCTTATCAAAACCAGCTATTCAAGACATGAAGTCGGTTATTTATTGGCTAGACTACTTTTAGACTTTTACTACTTTTACTTTTAGACTTTTATACTGTTAGAAATAAGTATTCGCGTTATACGAGAGAAATAAACGCAAAATCTTTAAAGTCGTTTATTGATTTATTATGCTAAATAAAATGGTTCTTCAGAGAAATATTCTGAAACGTATCGAGGCATGAAATGCCGATACGTTTCAGAAAATAAGTATTCAGGTTTTATCAACAAAAAAAATAAACTTTCCGCTTTAATCGCTAATTAATAATTTTATAGAACGTTTCTCTAGTCGCATATATTGTCACTTTGTAAGTGACAATTCTAAATTTATTCTATAAAAAGAAGGTTAGAATTATTACTTATTACAAATAATTAAATTATTTTTGCGCGTTTGATTATTTGCGCATGGTGCAATGTTAAAGGTTTTTCTTCTGGCACTGTCAAATTTAAACGAATAATTATAAGATTGTCAATATCTCATATTTTCAAGACAATAGACGATTATGCGCATTTATTAATTTCTCGAGTTCGGTAATAAAAAGCATTTAACAGCATTTGTGCATAAAACTCGTTCAGCTACATGGTTCGATACGTAACTATAAAGAATGCGTCATGTTATTTTTTTTCAATTGAAATTCACATTTAAACGAAACTGAAAATTTCACGGTCACGTATTTGACAGTTGAACGGCAATTATTAATCGCGCTCACTTATAATTGCACGTGCACATAATTGCAACGCATACATACGACCGCAAAAAGAGAGATACGATTTCGCCGTAGTGCTTTCCGTTACGGTTTCGCGAAAACCCGATTGCACGCGCGTCTCGTTTAATTGTTCGCCTTCTGTACATGACAGATCGCTGCGATATTTGTCGGACGCAGAAAACAACGTTCGTATCCCTCTTTTTACTTGCGCAATTTTGTGACATTCTTGCCTCGAGTTTCGTGGACTTAATCGCGTTCCGAGCGACGCAAAGGGAGTCGCGAGCGTAATCCACCTGCACCGGATGCACGCATAACTTGTAGGCTTTGCAAAAATATAAACTGAACGCACAGTTAAGTTTCTTGGTCGAGTTTCTCTTGATACAAATATAGAGATTGCAATACTTGCGATAATTCCTTGAACGTAGAACACCTTCTTTGGTTTTTTCCCCGATAACTTATACATTATCCGAGATATATCGAAAAATATATTAGGCAAAAGATTAAAAATACCTTTAATTAATTTTGTGCTAACAACAATTTAAGGAAAGAATTAATAATTAGATACATCAAAAATTTTCTTAATCTTTTACGGAGCAGATTGGGGTATAATAAAAAAGCTACAGCATTTTCGTGAAAACGCATTACGTCCAAGCTACAGAATGAATGATTACAGTTCACGGCTTAAGCGCCAGATATAAAAACCGAGTACAACTGTCTCGCATAGCTCGACAAGCTGCACGTATCTCCACCCCGTCTTCTACATTCCGGAACCGATGGAATTTCCGACCGCCCGGAATTTCGTTCTGTTTATAAGAACAAGCAAAAGAATAGAGTAAAGAACCATCCCGCGGATCGTTAAAGTATCGTCGAATATCATTAAAAGACGATAATTTCAAAAATAATATATCAGAATGATTATAGTCTTTTAATGTACTTCACATGACCTATTTTTTATTTGTTGCAATTATATTATCATCGTAAGACCGGCATAAAATAATATCTTTACTGCAGAACTTCTCTTTTTTGCATTAAAGTGGCCTTAAAATTACAAAAAATACACGCTCGAGCTATTCATTTGTTTCGTTTGATATTGCTCTCAATTAACGGCGGATTGAAAGTGCATCGGTATCAGAATAGGTACACGAGTTCAAAGAATAACCCTCGACTGGCGAGATAGATGCAGCAAAGATCTCGATTCCTTTTCTCCTTATCAGTGTTTTCTCCTTTTCTGCACTTTCAGCGTTCTATTGAAAGCCAACCAGGCTTCTTGTCTTCTCGAATTTTGTTACGCCACGAAGAAACAAGTTTCAAAGTACAAGCGGAGTTATTTTGTATTGCACCGTCGGTTCTTTTATCTGGAGAGGAGCAAAAAATAGAAATAATGTGATTAAGAAAATGATTGCAATGACTGCGGAGCAAGCAAGAGAACGCTGTAACACCTGTCTCTTATACACATCTAGATGTGTATAAGAGACAGCTTATACATTATCCGAGATATATCGAAAAATATATTAGGCAAAAGATTAAAAATACCTTTAATTAATTTTGTGCTAACAACAATTTAAGGAAAGAATTAATAATTAGATACATCAAAAATTTTCTTAATCTTTTACGGAGCAGATTGGGGTATAATAAAAAAGCTACAGCATTTTCGTGAAAACGCATTACGTCCAAGCTACAGAATGAATGATTACAGTTCACGGCTTAAGCGCCAGATATAAAAACCGAGTACAACTGTCTCGCATAGCTCGACAAGCTGCACGTATCTCCACCCCGTCTTCTACATTCCGGAACCGATGGAATTTCCGACCGCCCGGAATTTCGTTCTGTTTATAAGAACAAGCAAAAGAATAGAGTAAAGAACCATCCCGCGGATCGTTAAAGTATCGTCGAATATCATTAAAAGACGATAATTTCAAAAATAATATATCAGAATGATTATAGTCTTTTAATGTACTTCACATGACCTATTTTTTATTTGTTGCAATTATATAAACACTTTAAAACCTGTCTCTTATACACATCTAGATGTGTATAAGAGACAGTTACTACATCGCGTACTGTAAAAAGAAGCATATGCAAAATTAAAAAATACGTACATTTAGATTATAAATCGTGTCATTACAATTTTTTTTCAAAAATAAAGGTCAAGAAACAAGCAAAATTATAATAATTAAACAAATATTAAATTTCGTAAAATCTTATCGACGTGGATAAAAATACGAAAAAAATTAAAGACTAAAAAATCTTTAAAATAAATATTATGTAGAAAACAGAAGATGAAGCATGAGGAAAAAACAGAAGAGAATGGTTGCGTTCAGCGGAAAAAGCAGCTTTGCAACCGTTGTAAAATTTTTTAATATAATTGGCTTATACATTTAGATCCAGGAGGAACTAAAGGCAAGAACCAATCATATTAAAGAATAATCACAATTATTCAAGAGGGCTGATGAGCCAAGCCAGTTATTCGTGCTAATATTATTGTATTTTAAACAATTCTTAAAAAACAGATTGTTGAACAAATCGTTGAACAAACGTTTCGACCTTAACTTTGGTCATCTTCAGTGCGCCGATAAATTAAAAACATACAAATAAGTAAATAAATTAATACATAAGTACATAGAAACATTCTCCTTCGTAACGACGATTTCTATTTCGCAATAATTCGAATTATTACGAATTATAACAGCTTCGGCAATATTGCAATGTTGCTGCAATGTTACTGCAATGTTGCTGCAATTACTGTGCTGTATGGGAGGAGCCTCTTATTTTTTCTTTATTAGAACTACTTTACACGCTTGATGTACTTTCCAATTCGATCAACCAACTTTACAGCTTTTAGATACTGACTTTACTATTTATCTTTATGATTAATATCGATGTCATTAATCATTTCAAAATTAAATAGGCTTGGATTGCAATCCGGTCGATTGGCGTTTTTTTAATTTAAAAGAATGTATATCTGATAGTGGAGTGAATATTTACTTTCCTAAAATACGCGGTACATATTAATGAATTAAATTTATTAAAAGAAACATGCACATGAGAATGATTTTTATTAATTTTCCTTCCTTAGCGTTTGCTTTGAGAAGAAAAGGCCAAAAGTGCGTTACTATGTAGTGCGCTATACGAACAGAACAAGCAGAAAATGAAAATTATGTAGAACAAATTATATAGGACAAATGCTGAAATAATTAAATATGTTTTATAACATATTTATGAGGCGGCAGTGTGGTCTAGTGGTAGAGCGCCAGACTCGTAATCTGTAATACCAGGTTCGAGTCCACTAGATCAGGTAAACATGGATATTATTATTTTCCGACACTGCGCT
>NJRL01000183.1:401846-412016 GCA_003063815.1 Aphaenogaster rudis
ATTATTCCAGTATATCTTCGTGATTTATTAGGTATAGCCGGCTTGATTACAAAATTTATAAACACAATACCGTAGAAAATAAAAACAGAAATTTCGAGAACGGTCAAAAGGTGAATTGTTGACTAGTACTATAACGTCTATTCTCCGTGAAGAGAGATTAGTCTTCGACGGGAGCCAAACCAGGTTAATTAAAATTGTTCCTGATCGTGATTGTGCCTGAAGTGAATATTATACATAATGTGCGAAGAGAAAAGTTACGCCTACGACATAGCGTGTCCACTAATAAGAAACAATTTATCCCATGGATATAGTTGTGTCGCACATTATATAAAATTCTTGATCGATCAGGCACAATTATACTGCGTCGGGGTTTGCATTTTCACCCTTCCCATCCTTTCCTACAACTCCTCCTACTCTTTTGCCCGTTTGGACCAACATCTTAACGTCTCTTCCGAAAGACGGAGCCCAGTTTTACCTATCGGGAATCCTCTTCCCGGCAGGGAGCGCAGTGTCGGAAAATAATAATATCCGTGTTTACCTGATCTAGTGGACTCGAACCTGGTATTACAGATTACGAGTCTGGCGCTCTACCACTAGACCACACTGCCGCCTTTATTTATTCTTATATTTCATATTCTTATATTTCATATTCTAACGCGATCAATTTGATTTTTCCTTTTATTTACATTTATTTATTTTTATTTTAAAACTTTGACCTGTACAACATCGTTCTTTCTAATTTCGCCGACTTTATTCTCTCATTATATTTTACTCATTTGACCGCCACACATCATATAACTGCTCTTTCGGCTATCGACTGTGAAATTTCTGTTACTTCGCGATGCGTGTTTTATAATAATTTTCTCTCCCTTGTGCTCTTGCACTCTGGAATCATTGGTGAGTGTGTTTGAATTAATTAATAAATAATGGCATTATAACATGTTCTTATTCATCTAGCCAACTTTCGGAAAAAAGGATTTATCGAAACTGAAAATGACAGACTAACCACTCTGATTCTCCCAGGAGCGTAAGATTACTTTTCCTTGATGAATTGTTATCCTTCTGTTTGCGTTGAAGATGGCTCAAAGCGGAGCCGGAAACGTCCGGTAATTATAACGTTGTAAATCGCTCAATTATAGCGTTAATGTAGAGCGATGATATGTAATTCCATAAAGAATTATTCACGCACCAATAACTGCGTTTGACTCTTTATAAGCCCGTCTCGATATTGTAATTAATAAAATAAGCTCACTTTTTACTCACTTTTAATTTTATATGCATTTTTTGCAAATAAATATACAAATACATAACAAAGAAATAAAATAAAAATTTATCTTGCAATGTCTCCATATTCCTACATTTTTATTATTTTTATTAATATATATACTCTACATTTTTGTTTTATGTTAATATATGTTTGTGATTGACGAAGGTTTTTATTTGGAAGCATCTAATCGATCAATTGAAAAAACTTAAGAATCGAATATGATTCGTAAAAATAATATCTCTGCTTACATTTCTTCATTACTTTATGAGTAGTTGTCAATTTTAAATTCCTTTTTATTATTACTCAGCTTCCCTTCCGAAAAATTCATACTTTCGCACTGACTTTTTTTCAACCAATTCATTCAGTGTCTCATTCTTATACAATATACAAAGATAATAACGAAGATAAATTCTCTTTTAAGTAAAAAAAGGAAATTATTCTCTCTCTACGCTCTCTTATGCGCACGATTTAATTATATATAATTACTTTCATACAACTTTAATGTGTATATTTTAATTAATCATAAAATAATGGTCGAAACTTGCAAAGTTGTGCACGATAAATTGGTATTAAAAAATATTACGAAAGTTATTACATTATCGCACATTACGGAACTTTGTAATGGTAATCTCTGCATAAAACTAATTTATACCTATTGTACTTATTTACTAACTAATTTATACCTATCAATAAAATATATTATAATAAATTCATTTAAAAAATTTTTTATATTGAAACGATAGATAAAAACAGGTGGATTTAACTTCAATCTAGATAATAAAAATAATCTATTGAATGTATTAAAAATTCTAAATCTAATTTTAATGAAAAATTTACTCATTATAGACATAATAGGTTTTATTGCTAAAATTTTTAACTTGCCCACCTATGAAATTTTTTTATTAAGAATATTATAAATATTTGACATTTTATCATTAATAAAGCTAGTCATAATGAGGAGCAACTATTTGACCTAAATTTTTCACGTCGGCCGTTTTAATTATCACGGAACGTGGCGAGAAAAAACAACTAGAATTGCACCTCTCGCGAATTACATATCGTAATCGCTGGCACGTTTCGGCTTTATGAGATTTCCTCGGATTTGCCCGATTCTTTTTCTTCGATAACTCGATAGTCGTTAATTAACCGCGCAGAGCTCACTAATCGAATAGCGAGAGGAAATGTGATTTATCGACGGTGTTAGTTGACGCGTTGGAATTAATAAGCCGACGATGACAGTTAACCATCAGCAAGAATGATTCGTAATGGCACGAGAACGACGATGATGACGACGACGACAAAGCAAGTCAAAAGGGGGGAAAAAAGACAGCTACGAGGATCGTAGGTTGCGCAGGACAACTTTATTTTGCCTTATTGCAGCGCCGCTCATCCAACCTACTTAGCGTCAATTAATGGATTTAACGGTGATAGACTAACAGGCAGTCAATATCGGCGAGAACGCGCTTTGATAAAACACCGCGGCGGCGATAATTATAAATCCTCGCTCTCCCTCTTCCTGACACGCGCAAAGAGCGAAACAATAAGCCGAATGAGGAATACACGTCCTTGGTTTAGAGAAATTGCAGTGGGCGATTATATGTCCATCTCATTTTCGTGCTAATGGCATGGCGCAATAATTGTCATCGACATTGTTCGATATCGCATGCACCACGGAAAAAGAGACAGTGTCCTATTGATTAGCGGGTATTCACAACGCTGTAAATTACCGGAATCCCTGGAATTATCGAGCTGTTCTTGTAATCTAATTAACATGAAAACAAATCAAGCATTTATAAATAAATTAATTATAAGCAAATAAATATATATGTAAATTTGTAAATTTAATCGATGAAGAAGTGAATAGATGAAAGCAATTCTTTATAATAACTTGCAGCTTCGATTTTCGTAAACTTAATTATAGAATTTATCGGGCAAGGAGAGAGAGAGTATAATTAAATATTAAAATATTATAAAAGAAAGATGACAATTCAATTAAATTTTCGCCGAGAATCCAAACTAGCTGAAGAATCCACAGATGAAGATATAAATAACCCGGAAACTCTGTATACTATGCGCATAGATTTGTGTCATCTATATATAATTTTGTAGAAATTCTACTTTTTTAACGGTTAATATACCTTCTTTATGTCCATTTCTTCTTTCAAATACAGCGTCTGTAGGGTTAGAAAATTCAAAAGACGAAATATATTTACGTTAGCGATGTTGTAACGATTATTACGAGAGAGTTCGAGCAACTTCTCTTACAATTACGCGATAAAATAATCCGCCCGAATCTGGTCGAGCGAAGTGATTAATTGCTACTGACAGCGCGATGATCGCGCGCAAATGCGACAAATAAACGTTTCGAGAACACCCATTACTGACACATTGACAATCTCCAATCACAATGTCATGCGATTACTGCCGTCAATTTGCCCGGAGTCAATATAAACGGACGTCGTTCGGTACGATGTAAATCCGTAATAAAATACATTTCACTCGCGCATTAACATATTAAAACGAACACGCGCAACACGTTTGTCGTGAAACATTGATATTAGCTTTTTGCAAAAACTCCGCGATTCGCAAAGCAATTCCGTACTCCCTGCAACTGCCGCTTCCATTTGGAATAGCGGAAATAATGTACCGTTTCGCCATCGCCCGAAATTACGCTGTGACAGTTCATTAACGCGTCTCGCACGTCATGTCCCTGTTAAAACTCTTCGCTAGTCGAATGTATCCGATAATAATAATTAAAGGCATTTATATCGAAAATATTCATCCTTCCAATTAAAAAAAGAATTTTTGATTGAGAGAATGGAAAAATATGAAGAAATAAATTTTTTCAGAAAGGAAAAAAATTCAGCCATTGCTCCGAATAATAATGTATCATACTCTAAGGAATATTAAATAAAGTAGTAGTTAACTTATAAACTTATGAACTTATAAATTTATGAATGAATTCTGAATCATGGTTACTTGGCATCTTCCCTCAATTATCTTATATATAATATTATATATATATATATATAATATGTATATAATATGATAATAATATATTTAGCACGATTATATTATTTTGTACAAATATTTTGAGCACAACGAGAATAAAAAGCGAAATCGAATATTTAAAAAAAAGTGTTTAACTCAAACTTCTTCCAGCTATTTTTATTATAGTTTGACAAATAAAGATTTTAAATTTTGTTGCGTCAAGATAATTATATATATATATATACGAGAATTAATGTACCAGGATTTCATACTCATTAAATTATATATCACTATTTTAAAGCCTATTTAATGCGAGCATACCGTCTTTATTCTGTAAAGTGTAGGGTCTCGTAAACGATGCGTAAAATGACTGCGCATAAAACAACGTCCTTACATCCGATAATTACTCTTTCTAACTATAAACGCATAAATTCCGTCGCCTACATATCGGTGTTGCATTTACGAACTTTTTCACCGTGTAACGTGACGGAGAACGCGGAGAAATGTCAATGCCTATCACGGACGTACACACGCACGTACGCGCATCTGTTAAACGGTGGGACAACTTCGTTACTAGACACGTGCACACACTAATTAAAACGTTCTAGTTCTCTGGTCGGAACAACAAGTGGCACACAGTATCCCTTCCGCCAACCTCCATTTCGCCCATTTACCTCGTTATTTAAGCGATCCATTAACAAAAGCGATTATTTGTCGATTAATCGTAGAGTTGTAAAAAAAATTGTAAAAAGGAAACGATTGCTTCTTCTATCTTACGTTTGCCTGTGCCGAGAGCGATTTCGTGTGTGGAACCCCCAGCAATTCGCTGTACCGTTGCACACGACATTCTTAGCTCAATCAGGCAATTTCGTTATTTATTACAAGAGGTAGGAATATTTGTCACGAAAAATTCAGGAATGACGCTGGCACATTTTTCACGCGAGTATAGTTATAGTATATTACAGAGTAAAATGTCGCGAATTCGCGAAACGAAGTGTCGCTCTTCGATAATAGAAATTTTTTGCGTCATTTGGTATATTTTTTTAGCATGTTTAAATGGTGAAATTGTATTCCCTCGATGGGAAAAGGTAAACATTTGCTGGCGAATGCCTCTTTGCACCCGCTTCGAAAGCCGTGTAACAATCGAACACGTGGATTACACGGTTGATTGAAAAACTTTGCGCCAGTTAAGCACCTCGAGTCCCTTTATCGATCGAATTTACGTTAATCTGAAATCCTATCTAACTGTAGTCTGCCTCTCTTCTTGTCAAAACAATGGAAAGGGGTGAAATTTCCGTGAATTGCGATTTCGACTGGCAGTAAATATATCGAGAGAAATGTCCTTATATTTTCGACAACAGAGAAACGCTATAATTGGTACAATAACATAAGTTGCTGGCGCGTTTCATATATTTTTAAAAATAACATGACGAAATTTTGTCGAAAAGGGAAAAAGAGAGAATAATAATTTGAATTACGAGTTTGATTATTAAACCCGATTACTTTATTGTATTTTTATCGTATTTTTTTACGGTTTATTGTAGGTCCATCTAATCTCCGTCTAAAATCTAATTGTAAGTTCTTGCATTTACTTCTATTCTCTAGTTCTCTTGGAAACGTCGTAGATGTACATTATCATGGTTGCATGCTGCTACTCAGCATAATGCACAGCTAGAACGACCTCGAGAGAATGCCGAGGTGTGTGTTTACGTCGCCGTGATAACGAGAGCCACGCTTCGGCGGAACGGAGCTTTGATCTTGCATCGTCGATCAAAGAAAACGCGACGACTCGCACTTCGTGCTCTCGCGAGGCATCCGCGTTACATAAATGCCTGTAACTCGTTACTTTCCGAAAGATTACTTTTGAGGCGCTACGGTATAACGCGATGAAGCCGAACGTCATACAACAAATATTAAAGAAAAAATTAATGTAACTGTGATTCGCAAGATGTACTGAAAATTCGCGATAATGCCGTTAAGTCGTAATCGGCATTCATAATCCAAAAAGACAATCTAGGGATCGTCATGATGAGTACGAAGTCTTAGTTGATTTGTGCAACGACGATTCCATCTTAATCAATCGCGCTTTCGGTTTATTATTAATGCATTACGATTACGAGAGATGCTGATTGCTGTCATACAAGCTACGTACAATATAATCCCGCGTAGAAACGCATGTTTCATTATACCCGCCATCCTTTATGCAGCCTATCGCCGATCCGCGTGTATAGACGCAAGCTTACGCTTCCGAACACCGAAGCTGTCGCATCACAAACACCATGGCATAACCGGAATCTGCAATAGTAGCGGGATATAGTGACGAGCCTAAGCGGTCGATACCGAAGCGAAACCGGGGCGCAATTCGCTTTTGCTTTTCACAGAGAACAATACTTCGGCCGGACCACCGCCGGATGCGACACCTGCGTATAACGCAACTTCGCTCTCAGTAAATCGAGTTCGTCTCGCCAGGTATAAAGTGCCGTTGGATATCACACGGGTTTATGCGCCAGAGAAAAACTATAACAGACGAAAACACGCAACTGTCCTTTCTCGATTTCGATAAACTTCACGATATGTCATAGATTTGCACAAAATAATAGATCCTTTATCGATCAAGATATCATTGATTTTGATATCACTTCTCGGAAGTATAAGATAATAAAAATATGTTTCACACGAGAACTTTGCAGTGTTAAAAGTTTAGAAGGGAAAAATTTGTCCTCTAAAAATTTTATTTGGCGAGAAATGTACGAGATATTTTCAACTTTTAATTCTTTTAAATTTTTAGTAAAAGATCATAATTATAATTACAAAATGTTTTATAATTATAATGTTTTGTAATTATAATTAAATGTTTTGTAATTATAACTATAATTATACAAAACATTTAATTAAATTTAATGTTTTTTAGCTTATAAAACTATAAAAATATTTGCCAGTTGGTATTATTATCTTCGCACGTTTTATATATATAGTTTAGAGAATATATATATATGTATATATATAAAATGAGAATATTTTTATATTTATAGGGCAAAAGCTTATAATTGACTTCTCTTTTTTGAAATTGAAATATCTAATCTCATCTTATATTGGAATTAGAATTTTATCTGTCTCTGAATATATTGTAATTTCCATATTACATAGATTTGTCAAACATCTTTAAAATTCCTATTTGTCACTAATTGTAAGATGTGTATGCGTTTAATGCTCTTTGCTCGTAAACCCACGATATGTTCGCGGCTGAATTGCGCATCCTTTATACAAAGAAAACAAAAATGGAATCATGTTTGGTGTTAACGGTTAATATTCTCTATGAAAAACGAAAACAGGCCGATGCACAATACCCGTTATGCATGCATGAAAATTTTTGGAAAACGAACTTTCGTGCCGCAGGAAATACACCTCGGGCAATCGCAACAATTTGCAACGACTCGAAATAAATTATTCCAAAATAATTTTATTCCAATTTTCATATTACATAATTTACGATTCTTTTGCATTGCTTCTGCCAATATTTTCCCAGTGAAAAGAATCTGTTTGGTCGATTTTATTTCATTGCAAAAAAGTATACTGCTGCGAAAAGAATACATACTGCGACGAAAGCATCGTGTGAATATAGATGTTGATTAACGAACAGACACTAAATTCTCTTCTAAAAAAAATTTATACAATGCGCGAGAGGCAATAATTTATGAGCAAACATGACAGAATCTATAATGCGATCGACACTATGCTACGCCGGAATCATACATCATTTCTCTGCACGGTAAGAATAGCACCTCGTTTACCTCGTCTATGAAAAATCTCTGCACAAATGTAACGTGACCTCCCTCAGACAGATTTCCCGGCGTCTCGCGTTTACAGAGGCATTACTCTTCGTAGTCGACTGATCGATATTTCCATATTCAGAAACGTCTGTGTGCACCCGGCTTAACTCGTCCCAACTCTAAAACATTGCCTTTTTCGTCGTTTCGCCAGACTAATCCTTAAATTTATATTCAACGACGGTCCGTTCGGCGCCCAAGGGAGCCTGCGAGGGACCGGCGCTGCAAAGGGATGCAGGCCAACAAGGAATGAATTGTCGATATCCCACGCGCCCCGCACTTCGCGACCGGCATATTTCTGCTCTCCGTCTGCTGCCCCCGTCACAGATTTCTGCTTATTCACCGGAACGAATCCAGTAGTGACACGTGCCACGCTTTTATCGCGGCTGATTCGGCAGACTTTGATGCCATCGCGATGCTATCTACACACTCGCATAAGCACTCCAACGAGACGATGAAGGGAGGTGCTGGAGAGCAATAAAGGGGCGTCATAAATTGCATTTTTACCTCTTTTCCCTCTCTGTTAAGAAAATACCTCATCTACTTTTCCGCAACGTGGAATGACTGACAAGAGCGATCAAGTGACTCCTCCAAACCTCAAACAACGCGTTACGAAGGCGATAAATTTTAAACACAGAAACAAATTTTATGCAGAATTCTCCAAATTTATGCTTCAAGCTTTTGGCTCTTAAATTTGTATGAGAATTATTTATCTTTATATTTATCTTGAAAGCGATACGGAAGATTCCATAAGGGATATTCTATCCGTGTGTAGCAGTATTTTCAACAAATGACTTTTTTACATTATCTTCCAAATAAGCTACGTGCGTCGTTCTTGGCGCTGCGTGATCGCTTGTTGGAATGGGAGGATTCAAAGAGAGATGCGTCCGAAAGACATTACGTTATCCTTATTTACCCAACTGCTCATCTATCAATAAAGTCATCCAACCAACTATGACGACATAATATTTTCCAGTCAATATTTGTCCGCGATTTTGCGTATTGATATGGAGAGCCGGCGATGCATCACGGAAATATCGAGTCAATATTGGCAGGTTATTGCGATACTGATCCGTTATATACACCGTATTGCCGCGTACGTCGTCATCATTGTCGTCGTCGTCGTTGTCGTCGTCAGCAGCAGCAACAGCGTCTTTTATTATTTATATATTGCGCTCGAACAATATAAATGTCCAACCTTTGAAAATAGCTCGTGTACCATTATAGTGATTGCGCCATCAGCGGAAACTATTACTTGCATTGAGAGACAGATAGACGCGGATCAAAACAGCGATAAGCTAGATAGATCGTGAACGAATCAGCGAGAGTCACTGTTTTCTCCATTTCGAGGATATAAAGTCCATCGGCGCAACATTTTGATCTTGTTTACAGTTTTACTCGATACTCTCTCTGCGATACAACGGTACGTAAAAATTGACTGGTTCGATTTCATCGTCAAATCGCGATCATTTTGGTTCTAATTCCGCCAATTGTCAGTAACGAATTGCCCAATTCTAAAATCACGTCGTCATTTTGAAGCATAAGATCTTGGAAACTTTTAAATATAGAAATATTTCTAATAACCCAAATAGCATGTTCGTTTTATATACGTTTTTTAAACGGTTATAAAATATTAGATATGTTTAGAAAACGTATATAAAACGTATATGAACCAACACGTACTACCTGGGAATCTTTAACTGTGCACTGAAAAAAAGGCTTGGTTATAAAAATCCAGGCTTGGTTAATGTTACCGAGCATCTTGGTGAAATAGTTTCAACTAAACTTATAATAAGTATTACATAATTTAGTTGGCTCAACTAAACAAAATTTGCTCTTTTATAATTATTACAAATGTTTATAATTATTACAAAATGTTTTGTTATTATTATTATAAACGGTAATAATAATCAAATACTTCAAAAGAAAGTATACTAAATGCATCTCACAAATTTACCAAGAATTTTTTTTCAGTGTGCTACGATGGAACAAAAGAAATACGAGATGCTATCAGAAAGAAATCGGACTAGGTTAATAAAATTTTAAAACAATAGATTAATAAATAGAAAGGTCAATATAAGACGA
>NJRL01000183.1:419470-441618 GCA_003063815.1 Aphaenogaster rudis
ATTTTACATTGTGCTTGACATCTTGTATTTTTCGTGATACAAGTTCTGTTTCCTTGCTTTCACATTTTTAGAAATTAAAATATGTAAAATGTTGCAAAAATATAAATTGAATATTTCTATCACAATAATAATAATTAAAAGAAATAGCAAATAATTGAATTCTTAACTTGGCAAAATTTAGTAAATAACTGTAAGATGATATTTTCTTTTTAAAAATTTTTTGGTGGAACGGAGAACAGACGAGCCGTGGAAAACCGACCAAATATAAATAACTATGTTTCTAATATTAAGCTAGTTTACGATCGTTACTCGAGTTTGAAAATATTTCTACGAAGACTTTATTACTAACTTTGCCTGAGTTTAGCTTACCGGATAACGGCACGATCGATAACATCTTAAGATCTACAAACTCCACGTACATCCATCGTCGTGATTTAGAAAGATACTTCCCATCTGATATTTTCCGAATGAGACTTACTCAAAAGAAAATTTATTTTCTCTAAATCTTCAGAATTGTTTCTTTTATCTTAAGCGATAAATTATACAAAACTTCGTGTAACATCTTCCAGTTTAGCAAATAATTGAATTCTTAACTTGGCAAAATTTAACAAATAACTGTAAGAAGATTAAGTAAGACGATCTAACGTATTATAACGAGTAAGGTAAAAGAAAATAGGTGCGAGGAAAAGGTTCAGTTTCCTTTTTATTTGTGTAATTATTTTGAAACACAGAAATATCGATATAATAAATGATATAAAATTAGAAGAGATAAGTAAATACAACTTACGGCAATCTTAAGAATCGTATATACTGAATCTGTTATACGATAGTAAATGATATGAAAGTGTTTTTGCACAGCACTCAATTGTAAGACCGCTTCGGCGATCAAGAGAACGATTTGTCGCCGATAAAAACCTGCAGCAGCAAGTCCTGAACAAAGAAACGAAGCTTTACGATTCGCACGTTATTCGCTACCCTAATCTCATTCTCTAAAGTCATCTCTCTCTTTAGAATCTGAAGTCATTTCTGCTCTGTAATAACGGCAAATAACATGAAACTGTTTCACGCAATATTGCGAATCAGCGTGCAAACTCGCAGATTATTCCGGCAAGATTTACAGCGGTAAATCTGGACCAAGGAAATGAAAGACTATAACTCGCACATTACCGGCGCTTTAAGGTCGTTTTCTACAATCATCTCCGCTATTCCGACAGCCGTAAATGACACGAGGCGCATTTCACGCGATGTCTTCCGGTCCGACGCGCAAACGGAAAACTTTGCTGGCGCGTACCACGAGACCCTTCCGGACACTAGGTGTACGAGAGAT
The DNA here is from genome assembly GCA_003063815.1 of Aphaenogaster rudis. Taxonomy (NCBI): domain Eukaryota; kingdom Metazoa; phylum Arthropoda; class Insecta; order Hymenoptera; family Formicidae; genus Aphaenogaster; species Aphaenogaster rudis. The sequence continues at coordinate 420,798 of NJRL01000183.1, forward strand.
AAAATCGCGACGATGAATAGTAAAAGACGCGAAGTAGAGGAAGACGTAGAGAACGAGTAAAAGGAAGCGGTAAGGTAAAACGAGACAAGATAAAGAGATGTAAAGAGCCGCCGGGGACACCGTAAAAGACGGCAAAGAGAGAAAGAGGAACGAGGAAAGAGAGGAATGAGCGAGAGAGATCAGCCAGTGTGCAAATTTACTCACGATTGTGTGGTACGTTTTGGCGGTGCGGCAGGACTGTCGTCGCCGAGGGTGGAAAAGCACGTCGGATCCCCCGCGAAAGAGGCTCACTCCTATCCCGGTCCTCATCGCGCAGACGTACTTTCCATCCCCTCTGCGTTTACGTGTACACACGGCGAGCGGGCGCGGGCGCGGGGTTGAACGTGGGCTGCGACGGGAGCGGATGGAGGGTGGCTGGAGGCCCGATGAAGGGATGAGGCTCTCTTCAGGACTGATAGGTGGACGTGGCGGCTGGGGAAACGCGAAGGGATCGGTCTTGCAGCGGCATAAACGTGACACACGAAAATGCCTGTTTTGCAAATAGCAGAAATACGTTTCTTGTAGACAAAAATATTCTTCCACTCCAATCGCGAGGATAGAGGCGGTGAATTTATTTTTACTCATTTGGACTCAATTTATTTCACAGTTTTTTATACTTTCTCTTTTACCACTACAATGTATTTATCAGCGATTTTTTATTTGGATCTATTTGATTCTCTCGTTTGATTTTCTTCATTTCACTTGGTGAGTGATAAATTGTATTCTCTCTCTTTCTCTCGTTAACATATCTTTTATAAAACTTATCTTTGTGATCACTTTTAGGCTGGCCTTGTTGCTTATATTATTCGGCTTACCAACCGTTTTTGACCGACTTCTGATCATAGGAATTGGACTGATCGCGCACCATGTGCTGTGGAGAGCTTGAGACCTTTTTAATAAGACTGTGAATTCGTTGAAGATGGCTCAAACAGAAGCCGAAACGTCCGAACCATATATATGTAATTTAATTTAAACTGTGATTTCTTTATCAACATTATGGTCCGAGATCCGCACTTGACTCCATTAGCCCTTTTTTCTTTAATTATTGTTTTTTAAAATTAAGAATCCTATTATTTTTTGTTAAATTTATTTTTACTTGGAACAAATTTCGGCAAAATTTTAAACAAACATCCATTTCAAGAAGACTTTAATTGAGTTGCAATTTCCGCGATGGTTAGTTAGGATTAGTTACATCTTAGAACTATGGACGCGTCATTTATCTCCATTTCGTCATAACTCTTTTTTACTGACACTTAGAAATTTGTATTTGAGTTGGAATCATTTCCGTTGGAAAATATGTTTTCACGAACATATTTTCGTAACGTAAAATAATATCTCTGTGATAGCACAAACTAATAAAAAAAATTATTACATTCATCCGATGGACTTCTAACAATGCATCGCGTTGATTGGAAACAGTTATACGCTTGCCATGACTTTCGACGATTGAAATATAAACACGCGATACACGGATATGTTTTTCATATTCTACAATTTTTATCATATTCTCCGTACAGATTCGTGTACATAGTGCACATAGTATTAAAAATTATATCACAAATAATTCGCTGCAAACCAGAGATCTATTCTATTTTAATAATAACGCCATAAAAAATATTTCATACTCGATTGTCTCGTGTGCATTGTGTGTCATATTTCATTAATCTCTTTCTCCCTTTCTCCCATATTTAATTATAATAAGCGAAAAATGAATTCATTTAACTTTCCGCATATCAAAAAGAGAATTCCGCCGGTAAAGGGTTAATATCGCGTAAAGTAAGCAAATATTTGATCATTAATCGTACAACGATATCGCATTCGTCGAACGATATTGCATTCGCTTCGTTTACGCCTATATTGGTTGCGCACAATATTTCACCTGAAATATACCAAGTGTTACATCGACAATTAATTAATGGTATGACCTGGTAGTGCCTGGTACCCGTATTTGCATTTGCTTTTTTTTTATTTATTTCGATGCGCAAAGTTCAAAAGGACACGGAATTATTGCAGGCAAATGATAATTACGGAATAGGTTTTTTACATAATCAGTAGATGTAGATGTAGATGATATAATTTATATTATTATATCAGTAATAATAATATTTTTATATAAATGAGAACGATCAAGAGAATATATATAACTTATTTATATATATTAAAGAGCTAATTTTAATTTTAATAACATTACATTCTTTGATAAATTCGGAGCCATAAGAGAAACCGTAAAAACGAGATTGGTTTTTTTTATTAAGATTATATACCTTAGTAATTGAACGAATATATTAAAGAGATAAAGTCTATCCACAAACTTCGATCACGAAGTTTTGCTTCTTAAGCTTCTGTATTCTAGTTATCGAAAAAAAAATTAAGTCCGTATTGATCAAAGAAACCATTTAAAATTAGTATCGAAGGTTTCGGAGCATTTCATATCTTCCGAAGCGCTTATTCGAAAATTGGCGATGTGGATGATATCAAAGTTTTGGTTGATTGACGAAATCCTTGAAATCGAGTTTACGGCCGATGTGTTGAGGGGATTTCGCCGTCCAAATCCGAAGGGATCGCGCGAGCTTTATCGCGCGATGAAATTCTTAATCACCCGATCGAGACAATAAAGGGTAGTCACACGAAGCGAGCTCATCGGGTAACTGTCTTCCGTCGAGGAAACGGATTCTGTAACAGCAGGACTTCCCGAGATGCCCCTTCGAAAATTGCGGCTAATTCGTTTATGGCATGCCAAAATTTTAATTGCGCCAGGGCGCAAACCGGGGACGGCACCGCTAATATAATTGAGATGTTGCCGAGAAATGTCACGAGCTCCATTTTTCAATCTTTATGGGATTAATCAACTTTGTTATCCATTAGCGAAATATTTCGTAAAATAGCTAGTACGCATTCAATAACGTACGTCGGCAATGCGTTAGAGAAGTTTTTAATTACATTAGTTACGTGTCGCCGTTTCCAACATTTTCCTGTTAAATTTAATTAATCTGATAAATTTCGCATTTGTGTAGCACGACTATCGTTGTTGCGTCTTCGAAATGCGACGTGTTCCCTCGACAAAGTGGCTATCTGATGAAACAAGAAGGCGTCATAAAATTGTAACGGATTCATTTTGTTACATACGAGCTCGTTTATGGTAGATCCGACACTGTAATTTACAAGAGACAAAATCGACCGTTTTCTCAGCCGCTCCCCTTGTAGAAGAATACAATCTCGAAGGATCGTATACAAGGAAAGAAAATAATGATGGGCATTATTCAGCGAGATGCCTGCGCCCCAAAGAGCTACCTCAAAACTGGCTTTTCGATATCCACAAATTACGCTTTCGATCTTCGACGTCGGGAAAATAATAACAAGCTTTGCGTTATGGATGATTACTTATATTACATTCCACCGCTTCTAATTGCCCGTAAATTGCTCGGAAACATTTATATTTCTTTGTAATAACACATTACTTCTTTCTTTCTTAAACTGTTACATTAATAATCAAAACATAATACTAACAATATGGCAAAAATAGAATTTGCAATTGATTACAACAAAAAGCAATATACGCCTTGATTATATTCTTTTGTTGCTATAATCGCTGAGAATAATAGAATTTAATCTTTTGCAATTCAATAAGCAATTAGAGATTTTGTCAAACATATATAAGCCCTGATCTTTTTTATTCTTATAAAAAATATTAAGAAGAAATTTTGTCAGTTGAACAACCTTAATCATTCATGGTATTATAAAAAATTAGGTAGAAAACGAAAATGCAGATTGTTATCGTATCTTTTAAAAAGCACGTATTCTCATCCTGAGATATTCATCTCTATAAAGCGCAACATCGAGAGAGGACCATTGTCTTGATTAAGTTCCTGATGACATTTTGCCGAGGGAATCGTCGTCGTTTATCGATGATATTCCCGGGAGAATATCTGCATTTCCATTTACGAGGCACTGACATTGTAAATCTCTAACATCTTAATTAATTAATACTGTCTGCAAACTGTGCAGATATTTCTACAATCTTCTTCAAGATAATACTCTCCATAATAATGTCCTCTCTAAGGGCATATCGTGTAATTGCAGTTTTTTTATTTACTTACCCCTTTAAGGCCCAGGCATCGATTCCGTTTGAGTAAAATTAACGATCAACAATCACAATCGTGACTTGTTTAGCAGGAACACCATTGTTTTAGGAATTGAGATAGAGAATCTAGCTCGATATAAAACGGATCAAGAGTATTATATCGACAGAAACGCTACTTTATCAATACAAAACATTTGGGAAGAACTCAAAGTGAATGTACATAATTATGTACACTGGGCCTTAAAGGGTTAAAATGTGATGCACATAAATTGTCTTGCGGACGTGTTTTCTAATACAAATTGATTCGCAGAATAAATTCTGAAATTTTCCCTCAAGTGCAAAATGCCTTTTACGAAATATGATAAAGCGGTTTCGCTGGTTTTATAACTTGTGCTTATTATTATAATTAAGCATCTTTGGAATAAATGCGAAGAAATCAAGTTGCCGAGTATACGGTCGGGTTAACTTCAGTGCCGCGTAACTAGAGCGTTAAATCTTTGTTTCATCTAAAACGCGGCGTAAACATTTGCTCATTTGCCAAATATACAGCGATGCAAATAGTAACTTTCCGGTGCGATTTCGTTTGCAGACTGTTGCGATGAATCAAACTTTAGCATCGTACTAAAGGGCACTAAAACGTTACAGACCGACAGGCGCGTTACGCGCTCTGTAATGGATGAGGTAAGCCCGTAAACCAAGTATATCTAGAGCGGCGCATCTAGACGCCAAAAAAGGAAGAAACCGTGACAAGGTTAAAGGCGAATTTATGCGGTGAACTCCTGGTCAACCAAAGCAAAAGAAAAGCGACTTGCGTGTACCATAAAATTGATCATCTCACGTTGAACGAAGCGATGAAAGAAGTAGAGTCGCCTTCCTTTTTTAACCTGATTCCAGATTCAGAAAATCTCCTCTTTTAATAGAATGCTTCGCGAAGCACTATGCAATCAAAGCACTAATCCGAATTACAAATGATTAGAATTACATTTCAGAAATATAAACAGATAAAATCTTATTCTTTTGATAAATTTAAGTATTTATCTAATAAAATTTTAATACGATTAATTATACACACGATTAATTATACACACAATTAATTATACACACAATTAATTATACACACACAGGAAAAAATGCTGTTGCTTTAATTAAAGTCTACATCACTGCCATAAACATAAATAGTTCATTCAATTGTATTATGATTGGACCAAATATCTAGATTATTCTTTTAATAAATCTAAATATTTGGTCCAGTCATAATACAATTAAATGAACTATTTATGTTTGTGGCAGCCCGTGACGTAGACTTTAATTGAAGCAACAGCATTTTTTGTTAGTGCAGGCATAATTCTAAAGGTTAAATGTGAAATAACTCAATATTTCGCGCGACACTAAAAAAAGATTTTATCAAATATCCGCCTTCAAGTTTGTCGAAAAATATTTACATTGGATTCGACATACCGCAGGGGCAAAGACAAATCAGGAAGAGTCAATTTTAAAGCCAGATTAATCCGCCAGATTTCGATCTATATAGCTATTATAAATGCGTGCACGTTTCTTTCTATCTTTTTCTCTTGCAAAATGCTCTGGCTAAATCTAACCAGATTACATTCGTTTCGTCATGGGAAATCCACGACGCGTTTTTCCGACGTTTGCCGGCGCTCATTAAGCTGCGACGCATCAATTATGCGTCGCGTCCCTTATACGCAGCTATGACCTCGGAAAAATCGTCTAATTAAAAAGTTGCGACGGCGAGGTGCGTCCGCTCGTGAATCTTTCATGTCCGCGCGGGACTCGCTCGTCCATTAGGATGCCGCGTTGGCGACGTTCCACCTGCTCCCGAAAGGCGGAAGAACGAAAAAGAGAAATCTGAAGCCAGCTGGCGGGCAAGGTGAGAGGAGAAAAGCGCGCCCGATTGAAATACGGCCTTCTCCTCAGACTCGGCTGCGGACATTCGTGCACCCTGAAGCACTACGTCAGGATAGAAGAAGATTGAAGAAGTAGAAAGAGGTTGCGTCATGTAAATTAGTAATCAGAAAATGCATCGTATTAAAATCAATATCGAAATTCTCTGATTAGTTAGGACACTTGATTTTAACGTTATTGCAATCGCAATGTATTACCGTAGTAAACAAATCGCGAGTGCGTAAGTGCGAATTCATCGATAATTATCTAAGATAAGTATAAATTTGATTAATTCACAATCGCGTCTACTTAGCGTAAAACTGTAGCGGATGAAAAACCGCCCTCAATTTGACCTGAGACTGCTCCATTTATCTCCGGAGACATTATTTTTTTTTAAGGAACCATATGCGCAACGGAATCGCCATATGACCCAAAAATTAATATTGAAGATTTAGAGTGGTATTTTGTACACGGCAGAGTTTTGGCGGAAACAGCGTGTCCGATTGATAGACCCCCGGGGATATACTGCCAACTCGTAACAGCCGGCCCTGCATTCATCCGCCTTCGTCCGGTAGCGAGCGGAATAAGCGAGCGGAAAGCGCAACGGGAGCAAGCGAGATCGATCGTCCGCGAGGGGCGCGAAGCTTCGAACTTGGTTGCCTTGGTTCTTTTTTCACTCGGCGTCAGCTCACGTCTATTCGTCTTGTCACCCCTGCAGATACGTGAAATCACACGTGTCTCTCCGGGAGCGCGTTCCAGCCCGCGTCGAGGGTTCCGGCGAAGGATTTGCCGACGGAGAAAAAACGCATAAGAGGAGAGAGAAGGAGAGAGAAGGAGAGATAGGGAGAGACGGCTACAGTCTCTCAGGTAACGATTGGTTCGCTAAGTTCATGGGGTATTTTAATAAGGGAGCTTATTCATATCCTCTGCACGGCGCAAGCGCCGAAAAGCCACCTGTAGCCCCAGCCTCCAATCAATACATCACATACACATGGAAAGAGAGGCAATACCGTGGAAACCTGCTTGCCTGCCTGCCTGCCTGCCTACTTGTCTGCCTATCTCCCTGCCTGCAAAATGGAAATTGGAATAGACGCGAAAGACAGAGAAAACGAGAGAGGGAGGGAGAGAGAGAGAGAGAGCGAGAGAGATAGATAGAGGAAGGTCGAGACCTACTCTGCCCGCGTCGGCCAGAAGTCGCCTGTTGCTGCTGCCGCTGACGTTATATGCAACTCCGCCGCTGCCGACCGCTGCGTTCTGATTTTAGACGATTGCTCGCTTCGAGCACCGAGTATCCGCAGCCGCGATCGATATCACTTTCGCTATGCGAGAGTTCGCTGGGTTAAATACGCAATTTCGCGTGTCGGGGATGGACAGAGCGCAGCGCAACGTTTTTCGCATCCCGCCGCCGTATTTCGTGTAGAGTGCACGGGGTGATCCATCGGCAGATTAATCCCAAATTGTCCCGGACGATTTGTTTGTTACAGGCAAAACTGCGACACTTAACCGATTTTAAAAAGTATTCCAGTTGCCGCGTCTCGATTCAAACGTCAGTGTTGCTTGATACTGTTATATGCGAGGGGCCATTCACTAATGAAATCAGGTGTACACCTGATTTGTAATCATGTGTAATCAACAGTGAAATCAATTCGTAATCACGTGTAATCTTGCAATATATTTTGAAATCATTTACATTAAACAAAAGCGTAATCAGTGTAATCAAAGAAAAATAAGTAAGAAATCGCGTGAAATCGTTGCTAAAATAATTTGTAATTGCAATGAAATCATTTGTAATCACAATGATATCATTTGTAATCACTGTGATATTATTTGTAATCACAATGAAATCAACTGTGATCACAATCGATTTCACACAGTCGTATAAAGTCACTTTAGCAGTTGTAATCACATCGTAATCAACTGTAATCAATTGTAATCAACTGTACTTTGTAATCACGTGTACATCCAATAGATGAGTGAATAGCCCCTCGGTTATATGTCTATTTCGCTTTTGATATTATAATATTGTAGGCTGCTGAATCGCTTAAAAATTGAATTTATCTCACCGTGCGTTGCAAGCAACGTTCTTTGCGCCGCTACTTCTTTGTAGGCCACAAAAGCATCGACCCTGCCCTGTTTCTTACACCTAAGCGCCGCGAGCATGATTGCAGACACTTCGTCGAGGCCACTTGTTACTCGGTAAGAGGATCTTCGACCCTTGTTTCGCCGCGATGTTCCCTAAAGAAACTACATAAAATCGCTCTTTTTATACGCCGACCGACTTATAACTCCGACATCTTCACGGCCGCAAATACGAACCGGGTTCGTTATTTAACTTTACGACTCACGTCGATCAACTCAATCGCGAAACTTTCTCATTCAAATTACGCCCATCCCTGCCAATCGTCCCCACCGTCCCTGACAGTTCGCGTTCTGTATCGTGCGATCGTAATTTTCACAGTAGGTTTTCAAGGTTAATATAAAATTTATCAACGCGTTTTTAAATTTATTGCAAATCTGTCCAGTCAACCAGCGACAGACAAATAACTGAACGCGAATATCTGCAAACACAAATACCCGTCGGAATAAATTATAAATAATTCTGCGTATAAAAGGATTGGGCATTTTAGGAAAGGCGATTTCGAGGTATATGAAAACGATTGAATATGGCAAACAATCCCTTTAACTGTACCAAGTACATTGCAAGATATGGAAGTAAAAAGAGAAACAGGAAATAATAAGACTTTTGAGATTCACGAGAACGTAAAATATCGAGGAAACTAGATTTGGCGAATCCTTTATCATTGGACAAACGTAACAACGATAACATGATTTTAATATTTCTGAAATCTCAATGTACAATAACGGAAATGTCAACAAAGAAAGAAAGAAAAGGCATAAAAATAAAAATCTTACTCGTGTAAAATATTAATGAGTATCTATTGATTATAAATATTTAAAAGGATAGGAGGAAATTATTTAAATACAACAGAAAACATATTTTGAAGCACTTTCTTTCTCTATTTTACTTTTTTTTTTATTTTTTTATTATTATATTGCGAACAGCGCTTTTAAGGATTAACGATTAGTACAAAAGAATTTTAAGATAAAAGAAAGTAAGACAAGAAAAAGTTTCTTTCTGCATTTCTCTCTAATCATCAAACTAAAATTTACAAACAGATACAAAGACGTAAAAACTTGTAATGGAAACGCCTGTAACAGCATGGAATCTAAAAGGAAAACTTTTCTACAGGGACGAAATTTTATCAGAAAAATAATATAAAAATCTGATTATCGTGAAAGAAAAAATATTCCTGCGAATGACTTAATTGTAATCCTTTTACTTAGTTCTTTTTAATATAATAAATAATAAGGGAGTTAAATGAAAGTAAATATATTTCGTGTATTTTATATATGTAGATATAAGAAGTAACATAAACAATACATGAATTTTAATACAACAGAAATGTTGTTAAGTCTAAAGAATATAATTTGTCAAATATAATGAGTGAGTGAGAGAGAGAGAGAGAGATATCAACCGTTTTTAAAATATTCAGAATATAATCTTCTGGAGAACATCTTTCTGGAGTAACATTTTTGACATAAGGTGCGAAAATCTTGTTACGAGGGTGAAACTTGCCTCTCGACTCGCAATTTTCCCCTCGTATTTCTGTCTTTTTTTCTCTTGATCGCGGCGTTTGTGACTTCTCTTCAGACCTATAATAGAAATATCGAACGACCTGCCGCGAGACTGACAGAATGAGTGATCGACGTAGCGGACTCTCATCGAGCAGAGAAAGAATCAACCCAAAGTACTGGCCATATGTCAGAGCGCTCGAGGACCCCTAGAGAGGTTTTACGCTCTTGGTTTCCATTTAATTATTGAACTACCCTTTTTGCTTTATTCGCGCTGCAAACTCTTGTATACTTTTTTAAAAGTACACGTGCTTGTACCATCGTTACAAAACAAAAAGTGACTATTGCAAATACCACAAAGAGTAGAGAGAAATATAGATAGTTTAGAGAGAAAAAATCTTTTATTTGAATAAGAACATAAAGAAGTTATATGATGCTTGATCATATGGAAGTGGAGCTTTCATTTAACGTATAAAAATTATTAATATATAATTTATTGGACACATGTTCTTTCTATTTTGATATTTATTTTTGGCCACGTGTAAGCAATAATAGAAGCATCGGAAAGATTTGGCGAAGCGAAGTGACAGAATGAACGATCGATGGTACACCAAGGCGGAAACAAAAATCTCTGGAAAACTATTTTTGTCGACATGGCGATATCCGATACACACATTTTTTTCACGACTGACGAAAATATTTCGCGCATGCGAGAGAAAAGCGCGAAAAAGCAGACGGGGAAAAAACGATAAAGGGATGCGAGAGATCGCAAATATCGTAATTTTATTGCCGTATTCTTTTATCGATCGCATTACGCACAAATTAACGCATAGTATTGCATATCGAACTTTTCGATACCTTCAATATGAATTTTTTTCCCGCGAGTACACCTTTTACGGACACATTTTTCTGGCTGATTCGAGCGCGCGGAAAATAACTCTTGTTATTGCGATACTCGATAGCCATGGTAACATTAAACAACAGGATAAAAAAATCGGAAACGCTCCCGATATTTAGTTTACTTTTTTCCGGAATTCACGTATGACAGCCTTCCGTGAGCGCTGGAAACCTTCAATATATCGCGGTATGCGTGCAATTGTGCTAAGAACGCTAGAACCGTATACAAAGGTCGGACTCGAACGAATTACCAGCATTAACACAAAAAATATCTGTGAATCCTGTGTGTCAGAGCCGATCGGGCCCGGAGCGATCGATTGATCGTTTACGTTTCTACACTTCGCACCGTCATCAAAATCACGCGAGCGTGGCTCCAATATTTAACATTGGAGTACGAGTTATAGCTTTCGACGATTCGTAAACGATATTGCACACGCATGTCGCAATTAATAAGCGCGTGGTTACACACTTCTATCTAGTAATTGGGAGCATCAGTTTGCGCGCTTAGAGTCCTGGAATTAATTTATCATTCGGTAGCAGATGCAACGATATTGAAGTGCTGTCGACTCGTCAACGATTATAATTTGCGCGGGGATTTGCGGCGAAACGCGGTGCACGCGGAAACGCCAGCGAAAAATAAATGAAACGCTGCAGGCGGAGAATGTAATATAATAGTGTAGAACAGTGAAAGATTCAAATTTGACATTTGTATCCAGCCAACTATATTACCATTAACACTAAAGCTACCGACAATTTATATATATCTATTTCTACCGAACCGATCGAATGACCGATTTTTAAATAAAAGTTTTATTTTTATTAAATGCGGGTAATATGTTTATCAGAAGAAAGGAAAGAAGAGAGAAGAGAGATGGATATTGAAAAATTGATTATATATATATTAAGGAAAAGTCGTGAAGTCAATTGAGAAAAAGCGATAACATTGAATGCAGAATTTTTAATCAAAAGTTTAAAAACGGTTTTTTAACCGGCGATGGTAGTTTTAGTGTTAAATTCACGTAAAATATTAGATTTTATTGGAAAAAATGTCGTTATATCCCAACGTTAAATAAAGTTAAACTATTTAAACGTATCTATTATCAAATAAATTTTGTATTACGTAGAAAATGTTTTCGCGATACTATAACCACTGCAAATAATTACAGCAAATATCCGATATGCGGCAAAGAGCAGCTTAGTCCGAAAAATTAAATATTTAAGTTATAAGGATTTAAAATTTGTTACTTTTTGTTGCCTTTTAGAGATGCGTTTTTTATGATTCTAAGAAAGGGAAAAGTGCCCAAGTAGAACAGAAAGTCATGATGATGTCAAAATGATGCTAAAATGACGCCTTTGACATCATTATGAGGTCTTTTAGACGTCATCATGACTTCAAAATGATGTCAAAGGCGTCATTTTAGCATCATTTTGATGTCATCATGACTTTCTGTTCTACTTGGGTGTCATTTCCGATACTTCAAATAAAATGCGTGGATCAGATCGATCTCGTCGTATGACAGGGTGCGCAGTTGGATGCATAAAGTCGCGAGAGATGTGAATCATCTCGACCGGGATTCAATTTCGCATTGTATATAAAGCCGCTTTCTGGCCCAAAGATGCTTCACGTCGAGAAGGAGCATTGCTAACCACATTAATATCGGTTTCCAGCGGCAATTGAGTGAGCTTCGCCGCTGCACATTGCCACTCGATGGCGAGGGAAGGGTCCATCTAAATATAACGTTCCAGCGAGGGCTCGCGGGTATCGAGGCAATCCTGGATAATATCGATCTTCGTACACGCGCTGGCGACGCACGGTACTTGCGAAGGTATAATACCTGTCGAGAGCTCGCAGAGAGAAAAGCAGATATCCACGGTAGGATAGACCGCTTTCGGTTGATAACGACTCGTCGGAGCAGCGACTGGAGATTCGCTCCATTACTCGAACGTGTTAAACTGATTTCTCGATAGATGCCGGCGAAAGTTCAAACACATTCGCTGAATTAAAAAATAAATTCAGAATTGTATTACAAAATGCAAAAGCGATATACTGGGACAAATATGATGAGAGAAACTTGTAATTTATGAACGTACATTTTATTTCAACAGTCATTTAATCACAAATACAATCTTCTACAACATATGTGTGTGTGTATTATCTATGGCTCGATAGTATCATGCATATTTTTTTAAAACTACATTTTGGCGATAATTCTTTTTCGTGCTAATTTGAATTGCTTCTTTTTCTTATTTTAATCACAATATTCTCTAATAGAAGCATGCAGTGAATTTTTCGTGCAATGCAAACTTCCGTAACGGAAAACGGTAGCTTATGGTAATAATGTAGAAGAAATATAATAATTTATATTTTTGGTTTGTCTAGAATATAAAAATATTTTCATTATAACAGATAAATTTACATTGAAAAAATGTAATGGAACTTTTATGAATGTAACAATTATAATAAGCAAAGTTGTGTGCTACCGTCTGTTGTTATTATTTACCGATAGCAGGGAATTTTCTATTCTTCTTTCATGATAATTTGCAGTCGTTCTATAATCTCTCTATTCGATTTCCTAAATAATTAAACAAAAGGAAGCAAGAGCGCACTTTTGCATAATTTCGTCATACAAAAATTAATGAAATACAATTTGTTATATCGGATGACATTTCATTATAACAGATTAGTCCAATTAAAATTTTATCGCGAGGTAAAATAAATATGCCAAAATACTCTGTGACATTATAATAATATAAATCGTTGATTGAAATTTAGCAAAAATTTGCTTCTATTACATTTGTTACAACGATTTTGCTGTATAGAGCGTGGATTTAAAGCTGTAAGATGTCACTACCGGTGTTCGAATCGTCGCATCATTTCGTCCACTTGTTAAACAAAAACGATTGTTGAACTCGCATTTATTCTGAATCTGAAATACTTAGTAATAAATATTAGTAATAAATTCTACGTACGTTCTAAGTACGTATATTTACGGTAATCTTGTCACCATAAATTTCACTCCGCAAAGCTCTCGGTCAATAGAGCCAAAACGGTGAGCGAAAGCTCTTTTGTACGAGCTTAAGTAATTGGAAGCGTTGTCCGTAATTGGAAATGCCACCCTCTGGTCAGCCTAACGCAACGTAAAGCTCGCTTTTCATCGTGTGGAGAAAATCGTTACAGCTCTCTGAGGGGCATCGCGACGTGCACGATGCACTAACGACGAACCTGTACACGAAATTAAGATGCGACCGGTGACTCGCGAGATTTCCGCGAGCTGCGTGAGGTGAATTTATTTTAATTTGAAAAACGGTGGATTCGAAATAAAAAGCACAAACAAAAATGTTCTTATTTGCGAGAAACTGAAACGTGCCGAACATCGCTGCACTTCACTGAAGACTCGGTAAACAACTTCGAGAAAACAAGGCAAACTAGCGCGATATTTCTTTGCTAATTCTGCTTTTCGTAACGATCTATTAAATACTTAAAACTGATTTTAATGATTTTTCTCAAGAGGAGATAACATTGTCGATTAATTTTTTTCGACATTTTTTTTAACAAAACGTTATTATGAAATTATTATCATCTTAACCCCTGAAAGTCTTAATTAAAAATTTTTATGATTTGATAATCTAATGTCACTTGCTATTTATATCAATATTTGACGCAATTATATATTTTTAAATAATTTTAACTTAAATATAGATAACTTTATTATAAATAGATGTTTTTTTTTCGAAAAAAAAAAATGTTTTAAAATTAATTTTATAGTTAAATAAGATATAAATGAAAGTTAAATAAAAGATTTATCGATTTTTGTACAAATAACTTAGTTTATTCTGACGTATTTCTTGTTAAAAAAAAAATCGTCGCGCTGTATTAAAATACCGTGAAACCAAGTCATAATTTAGTAACGGCGCGATAGTGAATAACCGCGACTTGCTGACGCGCGCGGTATCATTTAGCATGACGCGACAACAGAAAAAAAAAATAAAGCGTCGAAAATATTTATAAGAATCCATAATCTTCCAGCGAAATTACGTATGTTAATTCTGTGACTTTTGAAAAATCGCCTTTATGGCATAATTATGCATATTCCCGATACTTCATTTGACGTAGAGAGAAACCGTGAAACCGAACGATATATGAATCATATAATGCATGAGAGAAATCGAAGACTCTGTCAGCGCTTTCGAGATATTTGCACACGGAAAAAACGATAAGGTTGCCACAACACAATAATACTAATATTTGGTACAGCCACGTCCTGTGATTGTCACATTCACATTGATGTGAAGGCAACTATATGCATTTGGTACAGCAAACATAGTGAATGTTGAGACAAACATATATAGATGCACTACACAAAACAATGTGAATGTGACAACCACAGGATGTGGCTGTACCAAATATTACTATTATTGTGGTTGTGGCAACCTTATCGTTCTTTCGGTGCATAGATAACTATAAAATCTTAATCGCTAAAACTTAAAACTCTTGTAAGCAAAATCAAGTAGGTACGTACTATATATATATATATATATATATATATATTATATATATTATTTATTACTTCAGCTAATTTACACAGCCAAGAAGGGACTTGGTTTACAATCTGTTGGTAGGTACGTACTAAGAACTTGTAAATTACCATTGCAATAAATAGGAGCATTTATTACGTCATTTCAAGTAATTAAAGTTTAGTAATATTTTTTATGATTAAAACATTTTGGTTCGCTCTCTTACAAGAGATAATTATTTACAATTAGATATAATTATTTTTATTTCGGGCACCATCTTCCGGGTTAGTATAAGTTCATTTCTCTTTCCACATTTTAGTCTATTCCTAGATGAAAACAACCGAGAGTCGTCATTACTCTTCGCTTTGTCTCATTTCAACTGGCACTACTCCACGGAGACGTTAGAGATGCAAAAACGTCACTCTAGCATGCACATGACGATTTGCTTGTGCAACTGTGGCATTATTGCACACGCATGTACTACGTGCGTGTCTTACGGATTAAAAATAAATTGTCACGTCACGATCTACCGTTCGGATAAGAAAAGGCGCGTCGAATTCTTCCGACTTTTTTGCCATCACCTGCGTAAACGCAGCCTTGAGAACGTTAAATAGGAGTATACATAAATAGAGTATTTCGCTGATATCATTCCGTATCTTGTATTACATTAGCACTTTAAGTAATCCAACGAACTGAAATCATCGGTTATTTTTGTAACACATTTATTAATAGTCATTTACAAGAATTTTTAACAAGTGCAACAATTTAGTTTAATTACGATTTCTTTTAATTTAATTGGAACAGCGTAATTACGTTAATAACGCAGGAGATATTATTATTGACAATAATCACGCAATATTATTAGTTAAATTCATTATCAACGTTGTTCTTCCCCACCAACTATCCCATTATCGAGAAATGAGGAAATAAAAATAATGTTACGACGAATATCAACCACTAAAGCTGAAGTAGCTTCATTAATCAAAGAAGCTACGACGAAAAAGTGCATTGAGTATGCAAATTTCTAATTACATCACGGCGTTACACTGGAATATCGGGGTACACGGTCGAGAAACCTTTGCGCACAATATGCCGGAGAAGAACAAAAAGGTTTCACCTCAGTCACCCCCGGCTCCCGTACGTACAATCCCCTTAATAGGGGCTCGCGAGCGGATCGAACGTCGTGCATGTCGGAGGTTCTCGAGATCGCATCTGTTCACGAAGGCGCTCTCACGTGATATCGCTGTAATGTCATACATCGCAGCGTGATATGTACGACCTGTTATGCCGTATCGAACGTATCTAATATATTTCGGTATGTCGGATTCGCGAGACGAGAAGTCCGCACACACTTGCGAATCTTTTATCGATTACTTCGATATATCCGAGCCAAAAATTTCAACGTACGTTAAAGACGCCCATATGATATTATTTCGTCTAGCACAAAGAACATGTCCTACGTAGACGTAACGTAAGAGTCACTAAATTAAACACTAAATGGATCTAGAGAAAGAGAAAGAGAGAGAGAGAGAGAGAGGGGGGGGGCGGGGAGAGTTATATCTTTGATGTTACAGTAATTGACATTTCCCATAGATCTTATTTAGTAGATGCGTTTTACACGTCTCTCGCGGAAGTAAAAAAAAGGAAAACGAAAGTTACGAAGATGCATTCGTTTCCTCAGGGATCTATAATTTTGCGCTACATTGTTGACACGTAAATAAGAAGTGAAACAAATAGATAAAGTTGCGTATATGCACGGGTACAGGATACCCCAGTTTCCGCGAACTTCCTTCTATATACGGATTCTTGGAGCAAATTGAAGTTGATTTGTTTCTTAACAAAAATAGGCCACCAATAGCTATCGAATTATGGGCGATGGAAAATTTAAAGAACTCCAGCGAAATGCCGACAGACGACGTAACTTCATTCTTGATTCAGTTTTGAATCAATTTTGTAAGTGTATTTGAATTCTATTCGCCTGTTTAGGAAGATAAAACACGTTACTATGAAATTGAACAACGAGCAGTTCTTGCTTAAGGAAAAACAGATTCGAAATTGATCGAAGAATTTGAAAGTAAATACATAATTGATTTTTACTTCTATTTTTATGATTTTATTTTTAATTCTCTTTATTATATCAATTAAATAAAATCTCATTTCCGAAGATTAATTCCTGGCTACGGCCCTGCTATACATATCTCGCACTTGCGTAAATAGTTATTTATATATTCTAGTTTCTAGACTGTTAATTATATTCGACACTATCCAAATATGTATCCGAGATAATCAGGAGAATTAGCCTGATCTTTCGAAAAAGTAAATAACTATTTAACATTTTACGTGTTTCTGTATATTTGATGGCCTACATAAATATGTCATATAGCCTACATTTCAGAAATAAAAGTGAAAAAATTTGCTTAATATAAATCGTGTTACCTAGCGATTATAATTAGCGAATAAATTACAAGCAATATAATATATTAATGATCGAAGAAAAAGATTGACAAGCATATATGCTTACATGCATTTCTTCCGTGATTTACTAAAATTACGTAACAGCCAGCAGCTACCTCTAATTTTGAGAAAAATGTGTGAAATTAAATTCATTACCACGGCAGGTACATACAAAGACTAAAAATGTATGAAATTAAATTCATTATCACGACAGGGACATAAAAAGATTAAAGAACATACACGTCCGCATGACTGTTATGTAAATTAAGAACAATTTGCTTGTCTAATATTTCTACAAGTATGCGCGTCTATTATTAACACCCTTTATCAAATATCCCTTGTTGCTGCACGTTGTATCACGTGGCAGTTCCCCTTTTCGCTGACATAACGATTAGTATCACGTGCGTCTTGACAGATCGATACAGTCCGAAGAAATATAAAAAGCTCGAATATATACCCCTTTATCAGTTAAATAATGTGTAATAATTCGTCAAGAAGAGGCGCGTGTAGCAATTCCGAGAAGCGTAAAAAGCGATAAAGAACCCGCAGACCCTTTTTTTCCTCGCAGACATTTCTACGACAAACACGCACTTTTCACGTGGTCCGAGGTTTTCGTGCGCCAGACATTCGTAATTACATTTGCTTAAGATCCAATCGGATAAAAAAGAAGGACTTCATGTACGGCGAGGTGACCTTCTTTTCTTGAAGATCAGCAAACGCGATTGCTGAAGATTGAAAACCGTTATATTTAATAATAATATATGATTCGATGTTGAGTTGAGGATTAAAATCTTAGAATAAAAGATCAAAGGATTAAATTCAAAATATTTCAACCGACAATAACGATAAGTAGACATCGGATATTTTATGCGGAAATTTATTGTCGGTGAAAAAACCCAAGATTTAGATCATTTATTTGCATATTATTTTACATATATTTTGCATAAAAATGCATATCAGTACATATTGCAATATAAATATGTTAGATATTATAAATTACCTAAATCTTAGTCTTCTCCAACAATAAATTTCTGCATAAAATATCCGATGTCTAACGATAAGGAACTTCCATTGCCGTATATATTTGAAATCAACAAGTAACAACGTTGTTTCGCGATCTAATTATAATATTATTAACAATTAATTACAATTACGTGAGTAATTACAGCGACGTGAGCGCTCGATTAATGGCGCATTAATGACAAGTCGAAACAACGATTTCGTCGTGGATTTGCATAATCGCCACCCGGAATCATCGCGACATAACGCGATTAAGCTTGACGCGAGCCAGCAAATTAAAATCATACCGAGTGTCGTTGAAGCGACGCGGTGTCGAGTACGAACGTTCGCGTCTCGCGGCGGGTTTCCATTATTAACGAAGCTTCGATTAATCCACGAGCATCTCAGAAACAACCGACGAGCGCACCTGCAAGCATCGTCGAGGAAAGGAACGCGTGTAAAAAATTTTTTTTTCAAATAAATTTATTTTCGACGCGTTAGGCCCCTGCGCACAATGGAGGAATATTAGATCCCAAGGAGAACAGAAAAGTCAAGATAATGTCAATTTGACATCATATTGACCAAATTATGTCATTTTTTTGGTCATGATTGAAATTTCGATTTAAAAATCAAAAAGACATAATAAAAAGGAGTCAATATAAAGTCATTTTTAAGTCATCTGAGATCGAGATTTCAATCATGACCAAAAAATGACATAAATTTGGTCAATATGATGTCAAATTGACATTATTTTGACTTTTCTGTTCTCCTTGGGATATTAGGAATAGGAATTAGAGTTTTAGAATCAGTTTCCTCAATGAACACTATAGATAAATAATAAGTTATGTTGTGTTTCGTATAACACATTTATGTCTTATATCTTATTAATATCCATTGTGCGTAAGGGCCTGCGCACAATAGAGAAATATTAGATATTAGGAATAGGAATTAAAATTTTAGAATCAGTTTCCTCAATGAATATTGAACGTAACGCACAATGGATATTAATAAGATATGAGACATAAATGTGTTATACGAAACATAACATAATTTATTATTTATCTATAATATCCAAAGAGAACAGAACAGTTAAAATAATGTCAATTTGACATCATATTGACCAAATTTATGTCATTTTTTGGTCATGATTGAAATCTCGATCTAAAAATCAAAAAACATAATAAAAAAGGAGTCAACATAGTCATTTTTAAGTCATCTGAGATCGAAATTTCATGACCAAAAAATGACATAATTTGGTCAATATAATGTCAAATTGACATTATTTTGACTTTTCTGTTCTCCTTGGGTAGTGTTCATTGAGGAAACTGATTCTAAAACTCTAATTCCTATTCCTAATATCTAATATTCCTCCATTGTGCGCAGGGCCTTACGTTGAATATTTATTGAGGAAACTGATTCTCTAAAATTTCAATTTCTATTCCTAATATCTAATATTCCTCCATTGTGCGCAGGGCCTTATATCCCGGCGTTTTCTCCCGGGTGCGAAATCGCAACGTCGACTCGTCCAGTAGCGGTGGCTTCGACCGCGGATTTCGCCATTAGAGCGAGATGTTAATTACTTAGCGCGACAGCGGTGCGCTTGATGTACCTCGTCAATTAAAGCACGCGGTTTACATCGCCTCTCCGGCGCCGCAAATATTATTTTTATCATCAACATAACATTTTTCTCCTTCTCTCTTTTTTTTTTTTAATATCAGCCACATTTCGATACCTGGAAGATAAAGGCGTGAGAAGTATCGACGCGCGAGAGATTAACGGCGGCGTGTCTATATCTCTCCCGCGAATTGACGCAATTGTGTCTCGCCGATCCGCACGATCGCTTTTTATCTAACGTCTAACCGACCGCGTCGGCCGATTTAATTTCGAAGCTATGATAAATTTAGATAAAACGGCCGCAAATCGCGAATCCCGACGGTGGAGTGAGACGCGTGCGGCGCGTACGAGAGCGTTTTCGCGGTGGCATTTCGCGAGGAGATATCTCTCTCTCGCTCTCTCTCTCTCTTTCTCTCTCTCGCTTTATCTCTCGTTCGACCGTATTGGGTGTCGTAGGAATTTTCGAGGGCTGAGGTGACGGCGGTGGCGGTGGCGGCGGCGGCGATGCTTCTTACGTCGGCGCGATAAAGCGCGCTTCAAAGGAGGAGGCCGAGGAGTCTGGTGGGGTTCGGGATTGACGTCATTCGATGACGTCAAGCAGGAGCGTACAGAAAACTCGTGGGAGCCACGCACATGGAGCTGCGAGTGCTGCGACTCTTCGAGAGGTAGCTCCCCTCTCTACACTGA
>NJRL01000184.1:16111-34776 GCA_003063815.1 Aphaenogaster rudis
GAGGGAGAGAGAGAGAGAGAGAGAGGGAGAGGGAGAGAGAGAGAGAGAGAGAGAGAGAGAGAGAGAGAGAGAGAGAGATTTAAAGTTATTTACTTAGATTTTTACTGGAGTATTGACCTTTTATTTAGATAATCAAATTTCTTGAATTTTTCTTTTTTATTTTTAAATGTGTGTTAAGAAATTTTTTTTCTAACAATTTTTTGGTTTTGCTGTAGAGAATAACAAGCTTATATATTGAGATGAAATATTTTGTTAGTAATTTTTATATATATATAAAATTACAAATAGAGTTCTATCTCAAACTACAGATCTAAAATGGACATAAAAGCATGAAGTGAAAACAGAAATGGCATAACGCTTATGTTTTTATTTTATACTTTGCTGGTGGCAAGTTTCTCTATTTCGATATCGTTAAATAATCGCAATAGGTCTTTACTTTTTACCTTGGTATTGCAATCGCCATGAGGCTGCAAATGCTTGTGACAGGATATACCGATAGGATTATAATGGCATTTGTTTTATAAAATTCCGAATCTTTTTGAGAGAGAATATTGTAACAAGTATCGGCAGAGAAATATATTGTGAGGACCAAGATTATCGAACCGACGCTTAGCAATGCAGTACCAAATGCATCCAAACCTGCAAAAGGAAATAACATTTTTAAAAAATTAATAAATAACGATAGTTTTTAATAAAATTTTATAAAAATTAATTTAATTCTCTTTTTTCTAAATTTTTATTTTTAAAATAAGCAGTAATTCAGTGATTATCGCTCTCAATTTATTTTTATTTATAAATTAATAGTGCATGCGTATTGGTAGTATAATTTACATAAGTATTAATATATTTATTGTTCTTATAATTTTTAATTATGCTAAAACTATTCTTTTTAATTTTGGATTTTGCTGAGAACGAAAATAAAACTACTTGAATATTAAGATCTGGATATAAAATATTCTGACGTCAATCACTTTTCTATGTATTTATACATATATATTACGTGATGCACGCTTTCAGCGTATTACAAGTTGTTATCGTTGTTTTTATTTTTATTTTCTCTCTTATCTTATCGGTAAATTCTGATGATAAAGATGATAAAGACGTTCCAATTTCTTGCAATTACAATTTTATCAACATTATGAGTTAGAAAGCCAATACGAATCAAGACACTGCACAGGTAAATTTACTATAGATTGAGAACATACCGTATTTTAAATCAAATACTAATTTCTAATTTCAATTTATATTACTATTATCACAATCTTTTCAGTGTTATCGCATATCTACGTAGAAACAAATGTAAGATTTATATCAAGAAGCAGTTATCTGGAGACGATAAAAGAAATTAAAACACATTGAAAAGTGTCTAAAAATAGTTTGACGTCATTTTCATATATACAATATTTTATGCAAAAATGAAAGATCTATTAATTAAATAAAAATTTATGTATATATTTAGTACTATAAAAAGAAAAATATTATTTAATACAAAGAAATAAAAAGTTATATATAATCGGTAATATAGTCTAAATTAAAGAGTACATAGGTATAAAAAGAGTCACATGATATGGAATCTAAAGCGCAGTGCTTATCAAAAGTTTGCCATTGCACTGTTTAACTTGTTCGTTTAATAAGTTTTATAACGTGTAGCATGAATTACAATTATTTGCTTGAATTATACACGGAAAAAATAATCATGTTTGAATTAACAAGATATGTTAAGCAAATTTTAGTTGAAGTAAACAGAATTTTTGTTTATTATAATCAAATATTTTGGTATGCAACCAGAACATTTAGGTGTGATACCGCTTAGAGTTTGGTTAGTGCGTATGTATAATATTCAGGTATCTCTCTCTCTGGTTATTATGACTACAAGAGTAAAAAAACATAGTTGAATTAGCGTGACATGTAGAGTTAAAGGAGTACTGGTGAAATTAAACAGAATTTCTGGTTATTATAATTAGAAAAGAAAATCTTGCAGGACTGCCGCTATACGGAAAAAACGATAAGGTTGCCACAACCACAATAATAGTAACATTTGGTACAGCCACGTCCTGTAGTTGTCACATTCACATTGTTTTGTGTAGTGCATCTATATATGTTTGTCTCAACATTCACTATGTTTGTCTCAACATTCACTATGTTTGCTGTACCAAATGCATATAGTTGCCTTCACATCAATGTGAATGTAACAACCACAGGACGTGGCTGTACCAAATGTTACTATTATTGTGGTTGTGGCAACCTTATTGTTTATTCCGTGTAGACAACGTCTGTTTCTCATAAGTAAAATTTGTCCAGCTAGTAATACAGAGGAGAAGCTCGATCATGTCATAACCATTCATGCATCGTTTGAGCATACATTTAAAGCAAGATATGGTTGCGTATCTTTTTGCACCAAAAAAACTTTGTTTTTTTTTACAAAAAGTAAAATTGCAATTAAATTACAATCAAAAGTTTCATTACTTTCGTCAGAACGCATGCAATTAAACACGCCTGCATGGTTACCGTAACTAGAATGCATGCAAACAAATTTGTCTGGTTACTTCAACCAGAATAACCAAATTTGTCTGGTTATCTTAATAAAAATTATGGATCGTTCTTATTTGACCAAACAGTTTGGTTGTTATATCCGTATTTCAGATTAATTCAACCAGTTTTTTTTCAGTGTACAATTTTGTATCAAACATTCGCATAGTTCATAATTGTTCAAATTATCTTGAGAAATGTTCGCCCTGTAAATTCATTTATTATAACCTGAAAAATGTTATACTAAAGTATATAATAAACAAAATATCACGACGATGCTGAATTAAAAAAATTTTCGGATATCTAGCTTTAATACTTGTTTATTTTATATTATTTATATATTTTTTTTACATATTTTATTACATATATTGTTTATATTTAATACACTGTATTTATACAATATTTGTATAATGCTTATTGTAGTTATTTATCTTTATGCAGTGCTTTTATAATTGAAAAGAGCATAAAATTTTGATGCTTTCTGTATTTATGTCCTTCTAAATTTTTAAATACTTCGATATGTATACTCATGTACATACATACATGCGCCTAAAAGTAACAAGTACTTCTCGCGTAAGTTACATCCAAGAATTTTCGAGGATGTTCAACTCGTGCGAATAAGGTCTTGTGTACCAGGCGAACTTGAGTCCAACTTTCACCAATGCGCTTACGTTGCTCAATGCAAGCGTACTTACATTGTATGCATCGCGATAAATTCACTTTCGTAAAAAAGAACGGCTGTGCATTAATATAATATATTTCCATGCACATAAATTGCATAAAAATATCAGACTCTAATTACATATGAGAGTTATTTTACTGGAAATCTCAAAAGAGGAGTAATTCCTAGGGCACTCTAAATACCTACTTTAATGCATCGGTATTTCTGTTACACGATTTCTGTTGCACTAAACTCGGAATACCTGCTTTAGATACGTAACTCACTTTCTACTATCATTATCTATGTATAACAGTATCTTGAGCGAGCTCGAAACTTTAACGCTATTTACTACAACTGGTATTTTTGAAATAATGGAATTGACAACAAATGAGTTAACAACAAAATCGTCGAGTAAATAAATCATCATAATAATTTTTCAGTAATAAGATTTATAATTTACAAAAACATTCAGAAGATCTCTGCAATTTAATTATTTAATAACCGCGGAATTATTTAACAATTTACTTTATTCTTATAATAGTTACCTTTAAATAATAATTACTTTTTTATTTAATAACTTATTAATTGGTTTATATATTCCATACTTACAAGTGTGTAACGTACGCACGAAATTATAATTTTTAAACAAAGCCATTAAATATTATATATTAGTGTAGAAATATTATTATTACATTAACATTATTGATTTTACGATTGGAAAATTAGATCTCCTTTTTATTCTGAGCATATTAATTATTCCACCTGTGACCTTACATCTTTCATTTTTCTTTTAAAAAAAAAATCCCAATTCTGTTAACACCAGACTTTATCGGCGGAAATACCGCACCGTTATCCGGATGTTGTCGAGACTCACTTTCTACGAGTTCGATAGCGGAGGGCACATAATTCGGATTGCAGTCCACGTGAACAGTAAAGTTCTGTATGGTATCATCCATGGTTGTAGAAGCTCCACTGAATTCGACGAAAGAGAATTGTCGTTTCACAGCACTCTGATATTCGTTACTCACGGGTTTGACAAACTCGAAAGGCGCGCTCGTGAAGTAGTCTCACGAGTGAATTCACGAGGAAGAGAGACGGTCGTGGCTGTGAACAGTGAGAGTGAGCCCCCACTTTTACCTGTACCGTCACTACGTTGCGATGTTGTAATGAATTATCACTTGTAAAAAAACGTACACGCCTATGTACACAACAAACAGAGACAGAGAGAGAGGGGGGGAGAGGGGGAAGGGAGAGAGAGAGAAATTTCCTTTCCGTAAACTTTCTCTCTCTCTTGCAGCAGTTTGTAACATATTTTCGTACAAAATAGACGAAAGAATAATTAAATAATCTTCCAATTAGTATCACACTCTATGTGTAGATAAAAACAAGTAAGAATGATATACAAAATATTTTGTTAAAAAAATATTTTAAAATTAAAACAATGTGAAAATATTAGTATTATAATAAATTATTAGAAGAAATTAAAATTTATTGTTAAAATTATAAATATGATTAGAATTGTTAAGATTAATAAGATTGCTTCAAAATTGTTTGAATTATTAGATTTATTGAAAAATTATTAGAAATATTATTTTTTTAGATTGTGGAATTTTTAAATTTTAAATAAAAGAAGGATTTATATGCGAAACGTGCGAAAACAAAGAAAAAATTACACAAAAAAAAAGAAAATTTTATGCTAAAACCAAAGCACACTTTTTATAATTAACAATATAATAATCCGTTTCACTTTGCGTAGAACTTATAATTTTTTACATTATGTTTCTGCATATCACGACCTTGATCGGTAATGGTACAATATAGAGCAAATCTTGATCACATAAGATGCATACAGGATTATATAATTGGATCATTTTAATATTGATTTTTGTTGGCTTCAATGATTTTATATAGCACGCATATATGTTTGACTTGTTAAAATGTAGTCATTTGTAAATTATTTATAGGTATTTTATATAAGTTTATAGGATGTTAATCTTTATTATCTTAAATTGTGTAACAGAAAATTTATACATATATGCTCATTGACTACAGATATACATGTATAAACACATTTTTGGAAAATTATTAGTTCTTTGTAATAAATAAAAAATACATGTTGTGTATATATGTATATATCAAATTTATGAAAAGAGTCTTAGCATATATTAGAAGTGCTCATATATACGAAATTAAACATATTTGTTAAAACATATGTTACATGTCGGTTGACACACTTAAGAAACATACGGTCAAAAGTACGAAAACTTATTTTATCGGAATATAATATACGTAATATGAGTTATATGAAAATGATATATTATACGTTATATGAATGATGATTGTAACTGTTTTAAGTGAGTTGATCATAATACTTCACGTAGAAAAGTGGAATAATTAACTTGTACACACAATCTATGAATCATCGTTGCCTTAACTGGAAATGCTGATCATCTTAATGTGTCAGCAGTGGCTCTGGTATTTTACATTCTTATTTGACAACTTAATTTTAGAGTTTTTTTTACGGATTTATCTTATCTTTACTTTAATTTTGCTATACGCAAAGCCTACGTTAAATTATCGTAATTATGATGTGTTATAAAATCAACTATGAACTCTTAAAGTTTTTTATTTTCCAATTGTGTTATCAATTGAAAATGTATGTTACATCGTATATTTTCTGACTTACCGTTAGTAACTCTTACTGGTTAGTGGTATTCACTGGTCTAACTAGTGTGAAAGAATTGATCTACGTATCTTCGAACGATACCCGTTACCGACTGTTGCTGAACCAATTTTTAACACTAAATGCACAAACGTGAATAAATGTATAGGAAAAATTGCAAATCTATTGTTATATTATTATAATTTTATAAAAATCAAGTTTTTACATAATAATAAGATTAGGACCGACGAAATTGTCAAATATAAATGAGAATAGGCCAAATGTCGATCAACCGCGGATCATTGGTGCGTAATAATAATTTTTGTGAATTCCCTGTTCATGCGAACTGCGCCGCATATTCGTCGGTCTTGAAACACAATGCTTACATGAAGCCGGAATTAATTTACATGTTAAATTGACGAGCAATTGAATAATATTAATGCTAACAACATCTATAAGATCCCCTTTCCCCAAAAAAACTGTAAAGAAATTATTGCGAAAAATAACACCTCAACCAGGATTCGAACCTGGATCTCCCATCAATCCGTGTGGGCGTCCTAACCAATTCGACCATCGAGGCATGTGGTGATATTCTTCGTAATAACAAATATCACCACATGCCTCGATGATCGAATTAGTTAGGACGCCCACACGGATTGATGGGAGATCCAAGTTCGAATCTTGGTTGAGGTGTTATTTTTCGCAATAATTTCTTTACAGTTTCTTCGGGGAAGGGGGGATCTTATAGATGCTGTTAGCATCAAAATTATTAAATTGCTCGTCAATTTAACATGTGAATTAATTCCGGCTTCATGTAAGCATTGTGTTTCAAGACCGACGAATATGCGGCGCGCAGTTCGCATGAACAGGGAATTCACAAAAATTATTATTACGCACCAAGATTCGCGATTGACCGACATTTGGCCTATTCTCATTTATATTTGTCAAGTTTTTACGTTAGAACATTTTATAATTTAGCACATTTATGTGCTCTCTCTCAATCTATATTTCTTTATATGTATAAAAACAAGATTTTTCTTAATATAATGTATATGTCTATTTTTGTCCATTAATAATTTTGTAACGGAATATAAGATTGAATTTTATAGTTTGCCGATTTAAAGTAACTTGAGGGATTTGAAGAATCTCTCTTTTAAGAATTTAAACGGAGGAGAGGTGGGGTAAGACTCTCTCTTTCTAATTTTAAATCAATAATTTCTTAACGGATTATAAGCGATAGATTTTTGCGAGGGTTTAAAGCAGTTTTATTGGAAGATTAAAAGCAACTTTATCTTGATAAAAAATATATTTGCAGATATTTTTACAAAAACTGTTGCATAGATTTATGAAATATTTATTTATGAAATATAAATATATATTAGGCAATCTCTTATAATATAATTTTTCTATTTTATATTTTTGAATATGAAATTTTGCGAAGATAGATGTATTCATGGAATTCTTGAATTTGCGGTTATACTTTTTTCTGTAAACTCAACGTTATCCATAAAAGTTGTATCGGAATATTAAACGAAAAGCTTTCGACACGTCCGATTCGAAGAATTTACATTATATATTTGCAATACGTTATCACAACACGCGGATAGCATGAAAAATTTCGGCGGGTCGCTGCAGCGCGATTGGGAGAAAAATTGGAAACCGGAGAAATGATTGATGGCCTGTTCGATGCTGCAGTTTCGATTCATATCTGGTTCGTTAATATTTTTTTCTTCTCTTTATTTTTTGCAATCCTGGAATGTCGCAGTTAAAACCAGCTATGACGTAATATATTTTAATTAAATAAAAAGTTATTTAATATTTAACTGTTATATTATTAAAATAAAATAGGTTAATCAGTATTTCTTAATTTAAATAAGAGGATGAAATAAGAACTAAATTAACTAAAATATATTTTTTAATGATTACATCTAAATTACAAGATACAGATTAAATATATTATACAGAATAAGTATATTATTTTTTTTATTTCTGAATTACATATACATATAAAATATTCTTGAATTATTGTGAATTCTTATTTAATTTAAGAACAAATAAATTAAAATTAAGAAGATAAGAATTGTTTATTGTTATATAAGAATTATAAGAATATTTTATTTTATTTTTATTGATAGAAGAGTTTGCTGATTGAAATGATAATTAATTTATTGGCTTACTCAAAGTACCTTAGATAATTAATTTATAATTCTTCGAATTTAATTAATTCTCCAGCCACGTGTCGTTTCTCTTTCGATTTTGTGATCGTCGTTTGGCGGCGACGGGATGGAATGTCCTCCTTAAAGACCAATATCGGCAAAGTCTCATCTCGCCGGAGGAAAAGCTTGATAAATGCTTTTCCATAAGAAGGGAAAGAGGTAAATGCGACAGCGGTTTTAACTAATTTCCATGACGCGGTTTTTTGCCAGCCGACCTTAACGTTGTGTTCCAACTAAACGACGTGAATGATATTAGGTAAGATATTAGCGGAAGGGTGGAATAGAGGAGGGAAGAAGAGCGATTGCGATCGATTGAAGGACTTGAAATATCGGATAGACGAATCTCGAAAACTCGAGCTCGAAGAAGCTCTTCCTAAGACGGAGAACCTTTCGGGGTTCGTATGTGTGACTTTGGGTTGGAGGTGAAGGTGGGACGGAAGGGGTCGATTCCTTGTGCAGATTAAGCGCATGCATGCGAAACTGCTTTCTCTGCTGGCAGTTCGCGAGCTTTTTAAAGGTTGAAGGATCCGCTCACGAAATTGGCTTCGTTAATGAATATTGATATTGACATGGCAAATCTTATTCTGGTACAGTAAAGATATATATATATAGTAATATAATTTATTAACACGACATTATAGAGAAATATATTTGTATTCTGTACGAACACGATAAAAATTACTTTATAGTGTACAATTTTATATTTTCTATAATATATATTTACTGAAAGCAAATTTTTTATGCAAATATTGCATCGCAAAAACATAAATTTATTTATCTTTATTTTTTAAGAGATTTAAAGATTTCTGCGCGAAATTGTATACATAATGAAACATATATAAGATAAATAAGAAAGTAATATCCTGTTACAGATATACATTATAATATTACTAATTTCTTAATAGTCTCTGACAAAGAAAAAAAAATAACAGGTTTTTAGAGTTAGATATTAGATTTTATGCAATAAATATCGAGAAACTCTTGTGTATGTGAAAAGAAAATTTGTAAGGAATTTATCTTAATCTTATTGCCAGAATAGTCACGTTAAAGCAAAAAGATGTGAGTTGTAATGGCGAGAATGGAAATAGATGCAAGGAAAAGTCCTACTGAATCCAAGTCACGTTTAATCTTTTGGGAATTATGCATTCTGTCGCCTCACTGTTTGTGAAGTAAGAATGTCTGTGAAATCGTTTGCTCCAATTGACTGCCTAAAAAGTTCTTGAATACTAATACTGCTAATATTTTCCTTTATTCATATCTCTTTCTTATTCATATATTTTCTCCTTTCTGATCTTTATTTTACTCTTATTTATTTCATTTTATGCCTTTTTCTATATTTATCTATTTTTTCTCATATTTTTCACAATTATCACATCTTATTGCATGTCTTTGCTTTTTGATCAATCATTGTAAAATTGCATTATTTTAATAAAAAGTAAATTCTGTATTCTTAATTTTAATATATGTAAGTTTAAAAATAAATGTATAAAAAGTGGCGTAAGAAAATTTGCATTTAATGACTATGTTACGTAAATAAATAATAATATTTTATTTTTAATATTATAATTTTGTTAAAGAATAATCTATTTAATAGAAAAGAATATAATACTAATTTTTCTCTTTCTCTTTAAAAAAATCAATGGAATAAAAAATCAATGTGTTCGTGTTATAGGCTATACATATTTCTTTTTTTTAGACTTTAGATTTTTTTTTTTTCTTTAAATTTATTTCTTTTCAAAAGTTTTGGTTTGAATAATGTTTTATAACATGTTTAAATGCAAATTTTGTACATTAATTTAATTTTAGTCATGAATATCTAATAGGGAAAATATACTTGTTATTGCGCCATAAAGAAGTTATAATTATTTAACGCTAGAATTTTATAATAAGTTTACGTTGAATATAGTAAGCTAATAATACACGCTTTTGTGTGTATTATTGTGGGTGAAATTTTCGTACGCACGCTGTCATTATTAAATTGTTATTTGACCTTTTGTACTTTCACATTTGAGGCAAATTCGATATAACGATTTCTGACAGTTCTCTATAACGTAATTTTTCGAATACTTCCGTTCATGTTGAAATTAAAATAAAATATTTAATGCTAGTTTTATCGCTGTAATTAATTTGGACCGCGGACATTTTGTCGTGTTCGCGGAGATGTGGCGAGATATTAAGTCGGTCATAGATACACGACCAGCCTTGACGTGTATAAAAGTGGCCTTTACACTGGCGATAAATATTGAAATCGTATCGATCTCACTCGCGAATTAGCCGCTCTTACTCTCTAACGTCGTTGACAAGCGCGATATACATCAACATTATTATTAATAATAATTTTATTTTTACATTGTCAAGTTATATATTCTGATTCCAGTAACTCGATTTACATATCTCTATTTCTGTTACTAAAGACCGACACTAAAAGTGAAAATTTGTTTGTATTCTTTATAATTTGTTACATTGTAATTAATTTACTAATTATTATTAAATTACATTTGTTTTATTTTGTAAACGATATGTTGGAACGTAATTAAAAGTAATCTTAATGACTTAAGGAAGATGATAATTTAATAATCATCAACGAACACTGTGAAGCTTTTCTCAGTATAGTTTTTATTCATTAACCGCTGATTTTATCGAAAGATCAATTTCCATCGTAAAATAAATTATAAAGTCGAGTTCTATCATAAGCTATGAGAAATTACCAGAAACCGGATCATCGGCACATTCGACAAATTCCGCTCGTTAATGGCAGCCGCCGCGAGTTCGGTCGTTCCAGTCCGACAGCTTCGGAATTTCGTCGGAGCGCGAGACAATGGCTCACTTTCGCGGCTATGTCGGTAGCGTGCGAATTTGCAAATAAATTTTGTGGGCATCGTTATCGATTTCCGCCCGGGAATTGGGACAATTGACTGGATACAACGGATAGAACGGGCTTACATAGCGCGGATGGCCCCATCTGCCGCGGCGTAGCCGCGAACATTAAAGTTATAAAGCGCTGTATATGCAGGGTGTCGTAAAAGCAACTATCATCAGTTTGATAACAAATCTATAATTATTTCACTTTATCTTTGATTTTTAATGTAAAATTCT
Organism: Aphaenogaster rudis; assembly: GCA_003063815.1. Classification (NCBI taxonomy): domain Eukaryota; kingdom Metazoa; phylum Arthropoda; class Insecta; order Hymenoptera; family Formicidae; genus Aphaenogaster; species Aphaenogaster rudis. Next base: position 27,276 of record NJRL01000184.1, read on the forward strand.
CAACATCTTTAAACCAGTTAACGAGAATATCATTAACAAGGATAAAGTAATTTTCCACAGCTTTTTAATACTTTATTATTTAAATTTTCGCTTAATATTTATGTTATTCATAAGTTTTTTTAAATTATATACCTATATGTGTGATTTATAGCTTTTATATAGTAAATTAGTTTTTTTGTTAAGCTCCAAATTCTATTTCAATCTAAGGATATATTTCTATTAAATTTCTATTAAAGGTTTTCTATTGTGTGAAATTTTGGATTTGGCGAATTTAATTTAATCCGATTTGTCTGCGTAAAACGGAAAGTTATCAGCGAACACGAATTCCGAGCACATCCCTATTAATACTGACGTATCAGAGCCTCGTCGCGCTGATAAGCTTACAAAGAGACAGCCGATATTCATCCTCTCTGTAATATAACATTAATTACTTCTGCGAGCTACTTAAGAGTACCCATCTATCGAAAGCTGCTAAGTTTAACTTCGTTAATAACTTCATTATTTTGAGAGTAATAGACGAATCTTGTAGGAGAAAATGCAATGCTTTTTCAATTCGCTAACGAAAAAAATGCGAATTTAATAACATTTGTAGCAAAACCTATATTAGCAATTTATTTTTTCTTATACTTTTCTTATACTTTACTAATTGTTTTTTCTTTTGTTTTTCCGTTTGAATTAACCTACCCGGTATTTTTTTCCTTTCCTCTCATTTACACTTTCCATTCTTCCTTACGGGAAGAGTGCAAAGAATAATGGAATATCATAAAATCTACTTATATCTCTTGTTTACTATAAAGTGGGACTTTAGCAAGAATTATAGCGGCTTCTCAATCTTTCCAATTTAGAGGCCCGCAACCTTTTCACTCTTCTTAAGAGAATACAGAATCTTTCCGTGTACAAATCTGAAGCCATATTTTGAGAGTCTTTCCATGTGGAAATAGAGCAATAATATTTTAACAGATATTTTTCAACCTGCTTGCTTTTTTATCGCATCGTTTGGCCCATTTATTTTCTTTAAAGATCGATACTTCTATCAGAATGGAAACCCGAGTGTCACCAATATCAATAACAATCGTAGGATAATAAAGAAGAATTTTGATATGATGGAAAGCGATTTTAGTGACCATTATTGCACGATTTTAGTGACTATTATTGTGCGTTGATATTTTGCTGTAAGTTTTCGCAATATTTTCCTCTCGCGCGAGCAATATTTTTCCTGTACTAACTGCGATATATTGATTTATGGCAATCAAGTTCCAGGATTACTAAATTATTGACTTGTTATTATAAAGTTGTTTTTTGTAAAAAGGTTTTAATTTTCATATCTATTTATATAAAAGATTACAAATTGGTTTCTTTCTCTGGAAAAATGCTCTCTTGTAGTCACTTTTTTATATCAATTTTAATTATACTAATTTTAAACAATTTTTATTTTTGTTTAAAACGTTTTTTATTTTGTCTTAATTTTTTAGTTATTATTATTAGTTTTATATTGGTTATTTTATATTTATCTTATATATGTTTTGTATATATAATCCATTATTATTTAACTTTACTTTCTCTTAAGTTAATTTTTGGTCATTTAATTTTATTTTAATTAAATCAAATTTTTTAAGACAGATTTTTAAGAAACTTTTTAAGAAACACCTGTGGTTCAAAAAAAAATAATTATTTACATATCTATCTTAAAATCTGATATAAGTATATTATATATCTTAAAGCTACTATTTTTGATAAATAACGCTTATTACAGTTTACAGAAAGACAAAATTACGGGGATAGCTTTTCTCAATTTGTTTAATGAAAGAGATGTATTATCTATTGATATATCGAATATCGTTAACGCGATGAATGCCTTTAGTGAGAATCTTTATCGCGATTCCAGTGAGTTTGACAAACGATTATTTATTCTCAATAAGAATCGAGAAAAAGTGGTCGTCGCGATTAATTATCCATTGGACCGATTGGACGACAAGTGCGCATTATTGAAGATGTATTGAATAAATAATAAAGAGCAAGGCAAATTGCGTCATAATACGTATTCAGATATCTGTGATGATATTTAAGATCTATTACTATCATTACCATTAAGTTAAAAATATGGAAAAGATATCTATTTAATAATCGTTTATATTTAATAATTGTATTTGAGATAATCAACAATACAAAGATTTAATGCTGGAATTATTAAAAATAATATATTATATATCGATTACATATATAATCTTATCAGTGGAAGCATATTTTTTTATCTTTACTCCAAGTGTCTCAATTACGAAATATCTAACGACTATTTTTAGCACTTATTAGGAAACAAAAATAATAATTATCGTTTAATACTTGTCAATAAAATTAATTTAAAAAAGATTATGAAATAAAATTATTTCATCATTGGAAGCTCATTTCTCCAGTTGCTTCAAGGCTTTTAATTAATTACTTGAGTTATTCTCTGCCGTGATTCATTATGGAAGCTCCACATCGTGCACAACGTCGTATCGTTTGCGATGCATTATCTTCCGCTTCGCCATAAGCATGATTACATTCGCGCGTCATACCTTAGGCATGTATAAATGGAGAAAGAAAACACCGTGGTTTATAGAAATGTGTTTAGTGGGACAGAGGATAAAAGCAAGGATGTTCAACAACGTTGTAAAGTGTGCACTGCACATTTTACTATTGTCTTTACGGCATTGTCTTTACGGTGTATTTACGGCTGCCACAATATACTAGGTAACGAGCGAAAAAAAGCAGACTGGTTTTAATGCCAATATTAATTTAAGATTTTCTATCTTGGTACTTTAAAAAATAATAAAAAATTAATATATATATATATATAAATTTTTAATAATATATATATATAAATTTTTTATTATTTTATATACATATATAAAGAAGAGAACAAAAATTAAAAGAACAACCATAAAAGTAAAGTTATTAAAAGAGTAAACAATTATAAGAAGTTGTATATGACTAAATACGAGGCTGTTCAAAAAGTATCCAACTTTTAGGCGTGAGATCAAATAGATTATATTTATGGAGATCGAATTTCAATCTTCTTCAAATCATCTTCATCTCCTTGTGAGTTCACATTTATCCCAGCGGTCTTTCTAGAAGTGTTTCTAGCATGGAAGGATTGCTGAGATAAGTGTGTGAACTCACAAGGAGCCTTCGATGTCCATAAATATAATCTATTTGATCTCACGCCTAAAGGTCGGATACTTTTTGTACAGCCTTCGTATATTATATATGTAGGAGATTACTTTGTTATTTTATTAAGAACATGAAAAGAATTTGAATTAATATTTTATATATATAAATGTTCTGCTGAACGTGTTATGCTATTAATTTTACTTTATTTCATTGTGCTCATACGCGCTCAGTCACTAGGACCAAGAACAATTTTTTCTTGTCAAGTATTTATCATGCGGAAACTGTCATTTCTCAAATGTTCACTCTCGAATACTGCATTGCATGCATTTACGTTGTATTCAATAAAGAAAAAAATAAAATTCTATAGAAGAGAGAGTACACAGGATTTCTTTTAAGTAGAATGCACGTCGCAACATCCGAAGCGCGTGATAAATGCTGCTCTCGCTTTCCTCCTTCTCTTTTGAACGAGAATATCCTGCTTCATTGTTCGTTGCCTTAGTAAGATTTGTTACGGAAAGGTTGTTGCGTGCTTCCTAGGGAGCAATCAGTTCAATGTAACGTAGAATCGTACTCATGCACTTACGTGGTAAATGAAGTCGCCGTTTTATCTCTCCGTTTTGTAAGTCGCAATTATACGCGATTTCCCAATACGACGCAACTTCGAATTACCGTAAAAGCTCATGGCATGGAACAATTATATAACAGAATTAAACGAGATAATAGGAACGAAGAACAAGAGGAAAAAGGAAAAGCTATTAATACGTAGAAAAATTTGTACCACACCAAGAAAGAACTTATGTTATCTAAAAGAACACGAGTATCAAGTTCAGTTTGTGGTCACGTTTCTAATAAAAATTTTGATATTTTATAAAAGTATAAAATTGTATTTTATAGAAATATAATTCACTTTAATTTTATTAATTAAATTAATTTGTCTTTGTTTTTTTGTTTAAATTTAATTTATCCTTAATTTTGCTTAATGCATGTGTTAAATATGTTCCATTATTAATTTCGAATATTTTTGTTCATATTTCCTGTCTATATATTTTTAAGTACTTTTTCTCTTTACGTTCCTTTATATTCTTTTTAAATATTTTTCTCCACATTTCTTCTCTACATTTTTCTACATTTTTTCTCTATATTTTTCTCTGTTTTTTCTTTATATTTTTATCTATATTTTTCTCTCTACATTTTTCAGTATATTTTTCACTCACCGCTTATCCTTATTTTTTACTGACAAAATTTTTCATAGAAATACATATATTTTCTTGACATCCTCCTTTCAAATCTAAATTTTTGATTAATCTACCTAAAATTAATGAAATATGAAAACAAAGGAAATTGCGAAATATTTTTTTACAATTACGTAGGATATTTTCCCGCCATCACACCTGGAAAATGTCACGTAGTGCGAAGACAGACAGGGGTCGGCTTATGGGAATGCCTTTTCTCCTTAAGGCAGCGGGGAAAATATTTTTCTTATTCCTTCGTGATCTCCACGTACAATATGTGTGTATTCTGCGACTCCGGCGACGAGGGTCGGATACAAAGCAGCGGAATAAGGGTAATAACGTCTTTTCGCGGCTGTCAGCACGCCTGTCGACGCGAAACGACACAAGTATCGGTGGTTACTCTCAAATCGCGTCTCTTGTCTTCCGTTTTTGCGAACCATTTCCCCTAACGGGACTGCCTGTCAGTTGTTTTATACGCAATTTGTCGTCGTTGATCACGATTTGGCAATTGTTATTCCCAAGAACGGAATTCACTGAGTTCGATCGTCCAGCGTGAATGCATAATGTACGTAAAGGAAAATATTATAACTGCATATAATAATGAAGAAATTGTAACAGTAAATGTATAATATAATAGCGGAATATTACTATTCATGTTCGCCCAGTGAAACGAGTGTTCTTAATAGGCAAGGGAAAGGATATTATTTGTTCTGCTTACCATTCTTGATTTTATTATTAGGATACGATGAAATGCATATTCAGGGAATTTTGATAAATTTTAACTGTTATGACCATTCTTATTTAATTTATTCAATTTTATTATTAAATTTATCTATCCCGCGTAGCCAAGAGAACATTCGTTTACGTAAATTCGCGAAGAAACGACAGTTTAAAAAATAAATAGGCATAAATCAAATAAGAGAGATATAAATATAAATGCATATATTAAAAAAGAGAAATTGTGGTAGAATTATAAACACTTTCCTCTCTTTTTTCCCGTGTTTCTTTGTATGCGAGTTGAGCGGAAATAAAATCACGAGTTGTGAATAATATTGTACAAAATTATTCCCAGTAGATTCGTTTAGTTTTTTGAACATCGTTGCGAAAAGAAATAAACTTTTCCAGATCGCTACATTTTTATATTCATTATTTCTGTTCGTTATTCCGCTGTGTTTCTACATTACTTTTGCTTATTAATTTTTTCATTTTTATTTATTTATAAACGGGAGAAAATCTTTCTTATAATGATAGAAGCAATTATAATGATAGAAACAAGAGCGTCAAAACTTAATATTGATAATTTGGTGCAAATATTATAAGTAAAAATAATAATAATAATATTGAATATTTTAGTTAAAAATATCGAAAAAAGAAAACGCGAAATAATTCTCGATCGTTACAGTCTGTTAGACTATCGATCAATCACGTTGTTTTCCGCTCTCGGTTAACCGCAAACAATCCCGACAATGTCGCTATTCTAAATTAATTCGCCGCATAAAACGCAGGAACTCATAAAATATTGACGCGGGAAATGTCACAGGATAAATTGGAGGACGAATGACAAGGATTAAAGACTGCATTGTCCTGTCTTTCGTAATATAATGTCGTTTATTTTCTCTTTCTTTCCTTCTCTCTCTCTCTCTCTCTCTCTCTCTCTCTCTCTCTCTCTCTCTCTCTCTCTCTCTCCTTTCATTCTCTCATTAGCTGTTATCGAATGGAATAAGATTGACTCGCGAAATTACACGCCAAGCGGAAAGGATAAACGTCCTATAGTCTGCTTTTAGTTCTGACAGTGTAACTACTTTTTTAAAAAAAATATTCAAAAAAGATCTCTCTTATAGGAAAAATAAAGTAAATTTTTTAAGAAAATAAAAAATGTACGTATCTTAAAAACTCATATAGAATACATAAAAATTATTAAATGATATATATACTTAAAGCGATAGATAGCATCAAATGTTTCAGTTCAGTCAAGTTTACTCCAACTCGATTCACTTATAGCTGCTCTCTTTCTCTCACACTCTCGTCCCCATTTCTTGTTCTCGTTCTCGCAATTTACATAGATATCTACATATCAGTCCTTTCATCGCGGGGTCTCACATTCGCACTTAATTCTACTTGCTGCGTGTGTCTGTTTTGCCGCTAGACACTTTTTAAACGTCTACGCCGCCCTATAATTGCCATTGCAGTGAATCGCTAGAATCCCTCTTAAACGCTACGCTTTTTTATTAGGCCCTGTGTACAGCGTGACTTAAGTTAAACCGTTGTTTCTTCAATGGGATGAAATTTTCTTTACGTCACCTCGGGATTGTCGGATACAGCATTTGCGTGTTCGCACAAACAAGCGGTACCGATTGATTATTTCGCTGGTCGAAATGTACGAATCGAGTCTAATCTTCTACATTCTATGGCACGTTTGCGAATAATTGATAACGCTGATAAAAAAAAACATCTCTAGAAATGTCTTGACGTGATAAATCAAAAGTTTTTTTTCGTCTAATATCAGTTAACGTTGCGTTTCTTCGCGTCGAAAAAAAAATAATCCATTTCCAACGAAGGTTGAACTATTACTTTCGACGTATTTTTTAAGCGTACATTTTATCTCTTTTTATATATTATTTCTTTATGACTGGCAGATTCAACTTAGCAAATGATAAATATTTATTTTTTATTATATTTTTTATAGTATTGCTTTGAGATATTTTTACATTTAATTTTGCTATTTTGATATTTTTCAATTTGACATTTTTTTTCTTAATTATTTGATGCGACGTTTTTGGATCGAAGCACGAAAATCTGAGCTTGTTTTTTTTCTATACATTACGACCAGCTGAAACTTACTTGAACGGAAGCCCGATATAAAATGTATTTAAACGCCTCGACGACAACAACTAATCACGACATATAGGGGAGAATAGGGTAATTGCGGACACCTAAGGGAGAATGAAAGTAAAACGCAGAAAAATTAAAATTATAAATGTAATGTTTATTACAAACTAAACTTTGGATATTCTTCTCTGAGATCAATCATAACTTTTATTTAAAATATAAAAATAAAATCAACATTTTTATAAAGAAAACAAAACCCTTGCCGTTCGGCTTTACCCCGATACCTCTGG
>NJRL01000184.1:55081-82735 GCA_003063815.1 Aphaenogaster rudis
CAAAAGGGTGTAAATATGGTTTTCCGCCGATAAAAAAAATACGTATGTCTTATTTTTACGTCTGCTAAAACATATTCAAAAATTATCAAAATCGGCGATTTACATTTGGGTAGTGTTACTTGTTAGTTGAGTCTTCATGAAAAAATAAATCGAAAATGTAGAATAACATTTTTTTATACGAGGCTTTGTTTCCGAGATAATAAAATTTGAAAATTGACATATTTTGACATAAAATAGAAAATATCTTTAAACTATTAAATTATTCATTTTTTGATAACCGTATCTTAATACTTTTATGCATAAAATAACAAAATGAATCAACTGATGTAAAGAAAACACTTAATTGCCTTTAAAAAAAAGTATGTAATTGTATATTGCAAATTATATAATTTTTTTTAAAGCAGCTACGTGTTGTTGTTACACCAAATTGATTCATCTCCTTCTTTTGTGCATACAAGTATTAAGGTATGGTTACTAAAAAATAAATAGTATTGTATGTATTGTATGTATTGTTAATATAAATATTAATATTAATATAATCATAATTATTTATTAAATAAAATATCAAAAATATGTTGATGTAAATAATATTTAATAATTTAATAGTATTTAATAATTTAATTATTATTAATCATAATATTAGAAAAATACAGCGAATTGTTTTTTAATTTGTTTAGAATAAATTCTGTATTTGAAATCATAAAATAATTTTACTATATTAATCAGCGAGAAATTTATTAGTGAATGTAAATTTTTCTTTAGAAGAAATCTAATAAATTAGGCGCGTTGCGACGCGCAGGGATAGGGGAAAGAATAAAATAACTTAATAATTATCGAATAATTTATTCGTATCGTTTTAATCCTTGATTTATTCTGCGTTTACAAATTCATTATAATAAAAATATAATACAATTAAATAAAAGTATTGATTTGCAATAAAAATTCAGGTCATAAAGTATTAATCGGTGAGTTCAACGACGAGATTTAATGAAAAATTACTATCTCTCTCTTTCTCTACTATCTATCTCTCTCATATTATCGCGTTTTTTTCTCGAGTTTCTCCCGAGAGCTTTCCTGCAAAAGCCATTAAAAGCCAGCCTACCCAATTTCTGATATAATTACCTTGCACAACGTGCCATCGAGCGTTGTTATCGTAGCGCACAACTGCGATAATCGCACTACGAGCGAACATCATCATACACGGAAATTTTTCCACAAGCTATTAACACGCACTGACCATTTATTAATCTCGTCAGTCAGTGTTCCGCGAGAAAGTTTCTCCCGATGCGAAAAAGCTCTCCACGAGTAGGTCATAATTTTTATGTGTAGGAAATGGTAGCTATAAAACGTAGATGCGTTTGTTATTTAATTGAAAATTTAGTAAGTTATATTTATTAGAATTTAATTAAAACATTCAATATAAATGCCACTTTTGTAAAATATAAATGTATAGTATAAAGTATTCCGATATTTTACATATTTATATATTACTTAATATTCTTATTTATTTCTGTTACTTAATATTCTTATTTATTTCACATGTATATTTAATCCCACTTTTGCTGAGCGCAATTGAAACAAAATTGCAGGTATTTTTGAAAAAGAAAGGATTATTTGTTAGCTCGAACTTTTGATAGTTCGATAATGGAAGCTTAAAAGTTTTGCCAGTTTGCACAGAAATCCTGAATCCCTAAGTACTCTTCCGGATGTGCAGCGGGACCCCGAAAACCGCGGACAGAGCGAATTCACTCGGGGTTATATCCGTAAAGGGGGAGAGAAAGGGTGGTTGTTGTTTAGATAATACAGGAATGGAAGGAAGGGTGTCCGTCCGGACAGAAGGCTGAAGGGTTCGCGTGCTCGGGCGTACTGAGGCAGATTTAGGTTGGTTGGTCGATGCTCAGCGCTTTCGTGCAATCAATGCGCTCGTCTATCAAGATATAAGAAGCGCCTGTACATACAGGGTGGTTTTAGCGAGAAAGTACAAGTGCTTTGTCGGCGAATTTTAGACCCAATCCTCGATAGGCAAGTATTATATCAATTTGTTAGTGATTAAACGTAAAATTACATAAGTGAAAAGAAAATATCATTTAGGTTCTATTGACGTTTTTGAATCATTAACTTTGTTATGTGTGGAATAGCACGTATATGTTATGATAAATAAACATATGTATATTAGAAAATTATTTTAAGGCCAGAGAGATGAGAGTTGTATGTATATGAATATATATAATATTTATTTCAGGATTGTATAATATCTTTTTTAATAGAAAATTTAGATTTTAGATTCATATAATATATGTTTACAAAACAAATCTATTCATGCTCCATATAATTGTGGAAAATTATCTCGTCTTATGTTTCGTGTTTTATTATTTATTGTTCTGGCTATTCGTAAAAGCATACAAGTATCTTCCCTAATACTAAATACTAGAATTTTAAGTAAAAAATCGCACAAGTCTCATTCTCTATAAGATGTTCGAACATTAAGATATGTATACTAGTGACGTATTCGCGTTTCTTTGTTACTTTAATCACCCTGTGCATGTGCACGCGCGCGCGGGACAATCGGAGATGCAAGACAATCGCGACCCTATTTCGCATCGCATAATCTTGCAAGCTAAAGCTGCGTCTTAATATGTCGCTCGTTACCTGGGGGTTCTCCTGGGAAATATCTTTAACGCTTTTGTGGCCTAATTTTCTTTCCCATCTTTTTAAAGCCGATGAATAACGACCAGTGAATATATCAACGATGGACAATGATATACCATCACAGTCTTTTTAGCTAATGATAATTTTTCCAGAAGAAAAATAGAATTTCCGGTGTGTGAAATTTATGAATATCACGAAGAAATAGCACATTCTGTATATTTGGTGAATAAAATATCTGTTAACGACCATTCGCGTAAATTTACGGAAATCTTATTATATTAATCTTATTAATTTTTTATTTGTAATTTATATATGTATCACACACATGTACATCCTCTCTCTTAATCAATTATAATATTCTCTTGATATTCGTAAATGAAATTAAATCATAACGCTATTATAATTACAATTTTTAAACATTATTTAAAAAATGAATTTTTTTGACAATACTTTCTCAACAAATTATAATATTTCTGCAATTTTTGGAAAACGAGATATTGTAGGATTAATATTCTTTTAACAGTATCTAATATATTGTTAAATGCTATGTGTTGTGTATGGTTTCAAGAAATTATATTAAAATATTATAATTATAAAAATATTTGAAATATGTATTTCTATCTTATAGATTTTGCAGATATAATTGTTTTTAATCTCTCTCTCTCTCTCTCTCTCTCTCTCTCTCTCTCTCTCTCTCTCTCTCTCTCTCTGCGTATTAAACTGTATATATTCCATGCTAAGTGCAGTTTTGTAAATGATACGATAACGAACCGGTAATAAATGACTCAATTAAAGCATAATCAATGGCGGATCGAAAAATCGAACTGCTCAAATTACACTCTTTGACACGATATCCCGTTAAATATCGCGTTTTTCACGCAAACTCCGAGCCAGAATATAATCGCATAATGATGGACTTATATAATTATGATGACAGAATTCCATTACCGTGGGAATTGTCCGGCGAAATTTCGCCGGCAGCAAAGAGATGTTTTTACTGAACTTTACGAAGATTCTCTGTCTGTCGCTCCATTTTCGTTCACAATATGCGACTCTTCTCGGCTTAGGAATTACATTGGTTTCATTTTCACCAACTAACAGACACACAGGCAGATGGACTGTTAAGCGTACAACAAGGTCCCAAACTGGCAAATGGCTCTTCTAAACTTCTGGAATTTATTTTTTCTTAACAAAAAGATCGAAGAATCGTAATAATAATATGTAATAGAATTTCATTAGGTATAATTTTATAAATTATATATATATATATATATATATATTGTAATAACAATATTTGTGATATATTCGGCGATTTTTATTATTTTGTATTTGAGATGGATAACTACTTGGTATTACTGTCGAGTTTCTCATTGTACAGACCAATGAACAAATGGCACCGCAAATTTGACACGTCATCCACGTCGAGGTTGAACCCTCCAGATAGCGAACACGAGGCTTTGTTCGAATGTCAGATGCGATAAGACTTGATTGTAACGGATGAAATACACTCAATAGAAATATGAACATTAGTGGGAAAGAATGAAGTATAAATATAACAATTCTTTCGCTATAAGATTAATAGGCGAAATGTAAAATGGACAAATAATTTTCACAACATATCAGTTTTTTAGTGCTACCAATTTATAATTTTCGGGCGAATTACAATTTCCAAAAAGTCATAAAATTTTTTTATGACTTTTTGGTATCAGAATCATTAATTGTAGAATTATTTTAAAAACATTTATTTAAGTTAAAAAATATTTGAAAAAAATTTTTATTTATTTAATTGTTAAAATTATTATAGCGACAAGAAAAAACTCAAATTTTAAAATTTAAACTACAAAATTCGCATTATAAAAAAAATATGTTCCAATGTTCTCTTATGCATGCAGAGGGGATATTACTCGATTGTCCTTAAAAAATAATTCCATTTTGTTTTTCCATGACATGTAATTTTGTTGTTCACAACTAACTAAAACGAATCGTTTCTTCTTCCTAGTCGCGTCTATTATTGGGAACGTGAGATTCGCGAGGAGATGAGATTGATACAGATGTTGCATATCGAATTGCCGCCACAGAGACACACGACACACGATATAGATCTCCATGGAATGTTTCGACGGAACTGTGCGCATTATTCTCTCTCGCAACAGCCAGACATTATTGTGCTCTGTGGAAAAGACTGTTCTGATAGAGAGAAAAATAAAATAGTTGTGGAATGGAAAGTATTGGGAGCCAAATTCACTTCTAAATCTCAATTCTTAGAAACTATATAAGATACAAATTTTATTTTATTTTATATTTTATAAAAATTTTATATATATATATATATATATATAAAAATTCTATATAATCTACAGTAACAGTGAAATTATATACAATGCGAAAAATTATTGCAATTCTTATTTTTAATTTTCAGCAAGAAGAATAATTTTTTGAGTTATATATTCCCACTATCATATATTATACATATAAATTGTTATATAAATATATATATATATATATATATATTGCTTGAATTTTAATAATATTCTCTCTCTCTTTTCTTCTGCAGTTATTATATTATACATTTTGTATATACATTTTAGCGCATGCTACGATAATATTTAGTTCAATCATTTGTGGTATCTTTAATAGTAAGACGTGATAATGGTCTTCGGCGAGAAATGAAGTTTAACGCGTGCTCAATCGAACTCACATCGAGATTTGACCCCGCGATATCGCTCAAGGGGTTAATAGGCATGCAACGTGCTACGTAGCTGAAATGTACCATCCTCGGAAATCGGCCTATACGCCTTCATTCCATCTAACCGCTTTAATGATGTATCCCTGACGCGGTTGCACGTGTATACACGTAGATCGCGTCACACATACGCATGCGGGAATGATATGTACTTAGCTAAATGTCGACGTCTCTAAAAGGCCTTTCGCAAAATTAGGTCGTGAGGTGTACGAGGAGGCAAGCGTTGCGCGGACCTATGATGAGAATCAGGTCATCGTTCTATATATCGATTCGGTTCAATTGGACGATTTCGAAGTGCTTTCGAGAAAATAAAAGTGAGAATATTGAAAAGTAAAAATAATCGGACGTTGCCATTGAGAATTGAATTTATGATGGTTGAATTCAAATTGCGAAGAATATTAAGAATATTACATGTGCGTGCAATCAGATATTTGCAGAGATATATATAGTATCATATATATATAATATTATATGTACATATATTACATAATATTATATGTATATATAATATTATATGTACAATATGTTATGAAACGATCGCGTGAAATCCGTGTCATGAAAAACGAACGAAAAAAAATATAAAAAAATCAAAATCATAAATCAACATCAATTCAACTTCTAAATGTGATGTAACAGATCAACGGCAGAAAAAAAGAGCCATAAATCATTTATGATACATAGCATTCTTCTTGGCAGTTTCTAAATTATTCCTTAATAGTTTTTGAAAGAAGAATCTTATAAAGAGAAAAATAAAGATTTTTGGGGGGAAAAGATTTTTCTAATAAAATTGATAATATTAATCTAATAAAAATATATAATAAGATTTTAATAATAAATAATTCTCTATGAAAATAATAAATCTCATAATGTAATAATGGGATTGTAATATGTTAAATCTAATAGATTATAATAAAAATTTTAATGAAATATTTTGATAAGTTAAAAACCAATATATAAAAAATATAAAAAATAGATTTTTAATTTAAAAAAAATAGATATAAATTGGCAGTTATCGATAAAAAGCAATTTTTGTCATGTTGTTCTAGACTCCTCCTATAAAATTGAAGTTCACGTAGACACAATCACGTTAAGCTGTCGATACTTCACGGTCGATTCGCCTGCCAATAAGCTTTTCATTTAGCCGCCACGCTTTTATCATCGATAGACACACATTATGGCATTGCTTCGCACGAGTCGTAAAATAGAAAATGGAAAAGATCGGAACCCCTCTCGTGAACGTCCGGAATGATGAATCGTACAAAGCAAGAGCTGATCCAGCACTGTTCATCTTGTGGAACGAGAAATCGTAATCCGGCAGAGTCACCCGGTGTATTATCCCGACAATTCTCCGAAATAAAAAAAGTCTATTCTCCGAGGTAAGCCCGGATCGTCTCCCCTTATTCTTTTTTTTTAGAAATTGATCAGAAATATATATCAGATATTCAGATATTAATTAAAAGTTTAGATATTTAGATATTAGAAGTATTTCTGTTAATTATATAAATATTAATATTTCTGATTAAACATGAATAAAAAATTTATCTACAAAAGTATGTCCCGAAGTAGGATATGTCTTCACTAGAATCTATTGTTGATTGTTTTGCAATTATCTTAATTTTTATCATTAAGTAAAAAAAATAAACCCGTAGAGATATATAGTGTATGTATAAATGGATGTGTAAATGTGGATCTGTCACTGACATTGATCGATTTTCTTTCATCGTCCTTTATGCTATAACTATCGAGACCATTGATAAATTGAGTAGCCGGCAAAAAAGTGGACCCTTCGTCGATGAGGAACACGCGTAATATCATTGTGGAAGTTGGATACGATACCTCCTACGCACCATCTAACTCACAAAACGCCATTTTCCCGGTCTTGCCAGTTACAAGAAGTTGATCAAGATTTATCTGACTTATTCCATCCAAGATTATCCGAAAAAACCGAATATTCGCTTTTTCAGATTCAAGATCTAGAGTCGATTTTGTCTCAACGAGAATATCGAGGCAAGTTCATATAATTTAATAAACGGATATAGCATGATTTCTGTAAGTTCCTATTTTATGAGAATCGCTAAATTTTAATTTTCATAATTCTAATAATTTGTTTCATATATTTTGTATCAATATTTTATCGTTTTAGAGCAATTAATAAACGCAACATTTTCGATAAACTAAGCCCCGGGAAAGAAAGCGGATTTTTCCCGAATAAGAATGTCAAGATTCCTATAATTTCGATTATAGATTAATTAAAATTAGGAACTTGTGGGGCGTTCTGTATGCTTGACAATATAGTATTGGATGAATAGGACGCACAAATTGTTTACTTCTATTTACCTTCTATTTACCGTCTTTAATTTGGAAATTCGTTCGCGAAAGGTTCGATCCTGTGAATGAATCGAGATGAAGCTAAACTAGTAGCAAGTAACACGGCATCGCGAGAAGGGCAGACTCGATCTCTCGACCCAGCAGCAGGCCGAGGTAGGTCAGTGAACGCGACTGCAGCAGCCAGCCAGTCAGCCAGCTCCAACGGGAACACCCTCCCGTCCGGGGTAGCACCCTCTCGCCCGCGACTTGTTCGCTCAATATCTGGTGAATGCGTTGCGAGGGCGAGAGGAAACCAAACTGGAAAAAGAGAGACAGAGAGAGAGAGAGAGAGAGAGAGAGAGAGAGGGGAGAGAGAGAGAGAAAAGGGGGGGCAAGATTGCAAGGGGGCAGATAGAAAGCTGCAAGAAGAAAAAGAGGGACTGATGGTTCTTACATTATAGTCACAGAGAATCGCAATGAGATATCTCGCATCTCTGTGCTATCTATTTGAAATATATTATTCACATATTGATCTGATCAACGCGAAAATAAAAAACAGAGGAGTATTGCTAGTTTGATCGTGAACAAAAGCTCTTTGCATCACAATTACAGTCCTTAATGAGATTTAGTAATTCTGAATTCGTCAACCTGAGGGCTTTAAAAACTATCACCGGTGCTTCCATTCGCGTGAAACTTCACTCCAACGAACTTTTAATGGGGTTGGTAGCGACGATATCTAAAGTTGAATGTTAAAAGTGGCGAAACGAGATGAAGTTTGATCGAATTTGTAATTTTTAACATTATGTACCTTTGTAACTAAACTTCAGATTGAAATTGTAAGATAAAAGAGAGAGAGATCCAACGCAACATCAATTTATTTTTATGAAATTTTATTAAGTTGAGTCTAATAAAAATAACAATAAATATATATACAGCAATAAAAATTTTAATAAATTAATAACAAATAATAACAAAAATAATAAAATTTCGAAAAATCAGATGAAATAAAAATACATTTGATGTGTATCTTAAAATAAGATCTAGTTGAAATTATATAAAAAAGGTTTACAAGTCTTTTTTCATTTTAGATTTGAGCGCATGTGTATCTAGCAAGATATGTAATATTCTAATCAGGATGTAATCTGTCTGCGGATCGCGACATGATTGTGAAATCATCTCGATTTGTGGCTTGTAACAATGTCTATCGTGATTCGCATTCGCGGCGCGTACACGCGTTATACCTACGTATAAATTAATTGCAATTTGCCGTAACCAGATTGCCTGTAAGCTGGCAGTTGTATGGCCGCAATATTCTCCTATAGAAGATATCGCAACTAGTAATTGATATGTTTCCGTATCTTGCTTGCGGAATAATATTCTTCCGGCGAGATGAGACATAAAGTATCGATCGTGGTCGCCACAGGTGTCAAATGTTTTTGTTAGAAATTTTATGAATTTTACAAACGACGTCAATTTTAGTCGTGCTTTTATAAACGAGCACAAAGTTTCCACAAACACAAGGGAGAGAGAAAGAGAGAAAGAGAAATAAAAAGAGAGAAAAAAAGGAAAAGAACTGTTGAATAACGAAAATCCCACGGCAAAATCGTGCAATATGTTTTGAAATATCTCTCCTCTTGATATTGCAATGTATTTTGATCCGTTTATGTGCTGATATTTAAGCCTTTATGCTTATTCGTTTTTTAACAAAAAAGGCTTTCGAAAGTTTTCGTTGCGAATAACGAACGCTTTTATTTAAAAATGAATAATATGCTGAAAGATTTGCACGGAAATGTCGACAATTACGGTTGCTATTCTTTATTGATACTCCGTTTATACTTTACATCCTATTTAAAGAATTTAAAAATGTATTAAATAGTGAAATTCATTTAATTTAGTATCGGTAAATAACCGCTCTCAAAAATTTTGTTTTTTGTTTTTAATAAAAATGGGCGGCAAATATATTTAACATAAATTTCTATTTGTTTCGACTCAACTGGCCAATATTTAATTTAAATTAATATAACGCGAATCGCGACATTTTTCGACCATGGGTTTGGTCCTTTCTAAAGAGAGTGAAATTAAATGTAAAGAATTTGTTGCGAAAAATTTTACCTCAGCCAGGATTTGAACCTGGACCTCCTTAAAACTCATGGTCGAAAAATGTCGCGTTTCGCGATATATTAATTTAAATTAAATATTGACCAGTTGAGTCGAAACAAATCTCTTCTGTGGTTTAATATTTACTGGCGAGGAATATCCCATCTCTTGTTTATAAATTTCTATATATATGTATATATATGATTACTATTTTTATTATTATTATAAATTATTATATCTGTATAAATAATTTCATATTTGTATCAATTATTACATTAGTTAGTACAGAAGGGTCATGAATTCGATACGCTGATATTATTATCATTTATACGAATTCGGCTTTATTTGGTATGTTACGTGCAATTTTATTGTGCATTATTACGTAATTTTATTTTATTATTTATAATCAGATCTATATATTACACACACAAACACAAAGAATACACGTCACAGTTATTCTACGTTGTGCGACGTTATCGACGCTCTCGCGCCGTGTAGAATATAATGCATGATGCATTGCTAGATGATCTATTACTAGATTATATGATCTATTACTAGACGTGTTTACTTGGCTCGCAAACGACGAACAGGGGGACTATGCTACTCCGCGGATTACATGTCAAAATTAGAAACATGACTTCCTGATGTTATTTTCATATGCGTAGCGATGGGACGCCGGCTAAGTGAAGCGATAGAGAAAGAGGGAGACGGAGAGAAAGAGAGAAGTCATCACGAGCTTTCACATATGCCGCCGCCCGGTTTGAGGATACAAGAGAACTGTTAGAGATGTAACATCGTATTAAATACCGTGGTATTAAAGGGAACGCGAAACCGATCGATTCGTCTCTGCGTCTAGCAAAAAATGCATTTTTATTGAAAGCAATTCACCGCAATTCTTGTTTCGTGGACGTGCGAAACGCGAGGTGCATTTGCAAAAAATCCGCAGGGACGAGAATTCTAGCACTTTTTTTCCTACGCCATCAGATAAAATGCTACAGGAGATGTGCAGGAATTTTTATTTTCCTTTTACGGAACTGTCGTCACGCTCTTATCGAAGCGAGGAAAATAATATCCGCAAAATCCGCCGCGACGTGCATTTCAAATAGAATACTCGAGCGTCATTGCAAATCGCGTCAATCACAATATCGAGATGTATATTGTACCCGTATATAATAATAATGTAGATATTTAATTCGCGTCGATGTGCTAAACGCATTTGTAGATATAATCGCTTTCTAATGCGGCGGATGCCGTTTATCGTTTAGCGTTTATACCATAATGACAGCTCCAATCGATACGTTATTTCGTGCGGCATATATTCGCGAAACAAAATCTGCGGATTATATGGCTTTCTATGGAATCTTCATTATAGATAAATTGACTTTTCAGATTTGTCGCGGAGAATCTGTGATTGAAAGCTGTCATTTTAAGAATTTCTCGTTTTGGAAGGTTCATTCTGAAGACACTATGTACGCCACTACAGATACTCAATGCGATATGCAATTTTCTGTAATTTGTTGTATTTCAAGATCAGATCGTATTAGTCGTAAAATTGCTTGCCGAGATTTTGAGCGTCTATTTATGATTCAAAAGATTAATGAAACGCTTTCCAATTCGCATACACTCGCGCGCATCTCTGTGTGTTATTGTTAAATTAAGTTTTTAGTTACAAAACGATGCTTTTGAATCGTCGATTCAATGCAAAAACGAATTTCTCGTTGATCGCGCGTAGCGCGCAATTACTTTATTCATCACAAAACTTCAGTGTAAAGACATTCCAACAGTATTTCTTCGTAGCTTTTATGTTTAATAATACAATTGTGTTCATGAAAATATTTGCCAATAAAGAGCTAGAAATAAATTATTTAAATAAAAGAATCGTTTCATTATTTTTTTTCATACTTTTTATACATTTTAAATATTTCCAAAAATTTCAAGAGTGGTAATTTTTAGATTCTTCAACTTTAGATTCTACTTTTTTAAGTACTAACATAAAAAATCGCAAATATATAATATATATAAATACTTCTTATAATATATTATATATCTGTATTATAATTAAAATTAAAACTTCTTATTAAGAAGAAGAAATAAGATTTTTAAAATTTAGATGCGATGGGTAATTTTCACAACTGAATCTTTAAAATTGTAATCACTTTAAATGCACGCATGAAAGGTGATAATAATTTATTATTGTTATAACGAAATGCGTGCACTGGAAAAATATAACTCACATGTCGGGAGAATTTTAATAATGCTCTTTGTATCGTTAAAACGGCCGACGTAATGAACGTTCCATCGTGCATTTTTGCGCTGCGTGTCATTTGCCACGAAATCCGAGCGAAATTTCTCCTCCGATCGATGATTATACACGGTTGGTTTCGATGTATCAAGCGTAGCGAGAAAAAGGCGAGTGGCCGCGGGCGAAAGTAATAATCTTCGCTTTGTGCACGTCGGCTGGAACATGCATTAAGGCCTTTTGACGAGAGACGACTGATGGAAGGGAAACGCAATTGAATTTGCCACCGCTCAATTTCACCGATAATTGAGGGACACCATTCTCACTCCCATGCTTTTCGTGCACTTGGCGCCCCCCCCACCCATCCCCGAAAATTTACTGGATTTTCTTCGGCGTTGTTTAGCATTTTTGTATTCTTATCTTATATTTTTATTTTATTTTTACCTCGCTTTATTTTTCTCTCTATTTTATTTCAACTTTGTTTTTTGTTTTATTTTACTGCGGCTTCTTTTTTTTTTTCGACAGTCGCCTAATCCGTTCTCGCACTCACCGTTCTCGACGTTGAGCTCCGCCGCTGAAGCTCTATAAGAGGGCGGTCTTCCGTAATCGCTGGCGTCACTTGGATGCAGCAGCAGCTGATGCGATGTTCTAGAGTGATGTCTGGAGCCGCCGGAGGAGCGACGCACGTGAACGTTGTTCAACACCGTGCTGCTGGATGCCCTACTGAGGGCCGCTCTTTGTCTGACGGCCTCTTTGTAGATCTTGCAGTACATGATGATCATTACGACACCCGGAATCCAGAAGGACACGCAGGAACTGATCACCGCGTACGGGAGGTTCACCACGAACGTGCAAATCTGAGATCGCAGAAGCCGGACGCTTTCAGTTGCACAAAACGCGTAGGATTATCGTGAAAATTCCCCCCTCCCTTACAAATTATAAACTGTCTAATATGAGTTTTATAATATGTGAGAAACACTTCTAAATAATATTGGAGCGTGAGGAAATTTAAGAAAATTCGACATTAATTCGCAATTCCATTTTATGAATGATCGATTTTATGTATAAATAGACCAGGAAGATTGGTTTTTAAAACCTGTTAAAAAATGTGTATGGAGAAGCGAAAGATACGACATACGATATTCATGAATGTAGGATTAAATGAATCGAAAGGATGGATAAACCGTCATTATTTTATCGCTCTTTTAATAGCCGCTTTAATAATAGTTATCTCTGAATAAAATTGAAGGATCGTCAAAACTGTGGTATTAAAAAGTTGCTAAGATAAGTCATTAAAGTGTCAAAAATTCAAAGGTGCTATTTATAATGAAATTTAAGAGGATACGCTCTTCTCTGCTGTTTCTCTCTTTCTTGACAGTTTTCTTTTTCTTTTTAAAATCCTCAAATTTCTTTTTCTACTCTCATTATCAGAGAATGTGGCGTCATAGCTGATTTATTACTGCAACGCCAACGCTAACAAATTGCTTTTTGCCAAAGTAACATGAGGTAATTTACGCTAATTATACGATTAATTAGAACGAATTAATCAGACGAAACTGTAGTATCAGTTTTGTATACATTTTAAACATAATTATTGGCCTTTATATCTAATTGACTTTGAAAAGCGACGTGGTATTAGCGAGATACAAATTATGATACAAAATTAATTTCGCTGTAATTAAGGGATTGATACATACTGAAGTAACACAGTCTCCGTAATGACTGAGATTACAAGACTTACAATCATTAAAAAATATTAATTGAAGGAAAGGTAAATACTGTAATTAATCTGATGCTACCTCTGGAAATCCATTAAATCTTAGGTTGAAAAGGGAAGTAAACAACCTATATATATTGATAGTCGTTAAGGAAATATTAGCAAAATGTAAATCATAGTATTCAATTCCATCTCGCTGTTGTAATTAGTATAGTATTAATAACGGTTTAATTGTAAGGACACGAGAAACATTAATTTGATAAATGCAGTAATTAGTCTGACTCTATTTTTGAAGATCAATTAAATTCAAAATCAGTAACTACGAAGGAAAGAACACTATAAGTAACTGCGACTGAAAGAACATTGTAAGTAACTGGTTAAGGAAAGTGTTACTCGTGATAAATGAGTCTTATCACTGGCAGTTTTCCGACGGTGAGCTCTGCCGATTAAAAATCGATAGCTCACACAAAACTGACGTGAACGTAACAGTAGACACAAATTACATCGTTTATAATATCGCAATTTGTATTTCTGCTAAACGCAATGAAATCAGCCGAGATATCAACAATGCAATTACGCATTGAATACTTTTGCGGAAGATATAATATATCCTTTTATTTTCCAACAAAAATTGTTTTTATTACTATTATTTGCTTTTATTACTATTTCACTGCTATTTCGATAATTTTACTTATTATTCAAATAAATTTTACATAATTATTTGCAAATTTCTTGTCATTTATGTAAAAATTATATATGCTTCACTTTTTTACAAATTAATTAGAATTATTTTCTACTATGTAAAATTTATATCATAGAATATTATATTAATTTATATCATAGAAAATATATTGCAACAAAACCAAATATTCCTCCGAGGGAAAAACTTTTCGAGAAATATTAACTTTTTTGATATATTGATCTATTTGAGTTATCTGAGTTATCTATTTGAGTTTCTTAGATATAACAGACAATACAGATTGAGCATAAGCCACAGACAGCGAGATCGGGAAAATGACAAATAGAGTAACATTATGGCATAGAAGGACGGAACTATAGAGATATCGAAATGAGGAATCGTTTTTTGATATAATCTATGAAAGAGCGAGAGATAAGCAGAGAAATAAACGCTTCGATAAACGAAAACAGAAAGAGTCAAAACCCTTAACAATGTATTGATTCACTCTGAGATTGAAGATATCAAAATATTATTTTGTCGAGGCGATAGACACAAAAACGATATCCACGCTATTCTTAATTGACGAAGGAAGTAACATGGATTAAAGTTTATACTTCCAAATCATATTAAATCCCTGAAAGATTTTCTATATCTTAGCACGTACAAAATTTTGGGGATATTACGATTACTGTGGCTCCTCAATTTGGTTTCTGGTAGTATTTTTTACGCTGAACCAAAAATTATATAAGTCTTATAGGGCTAACTGCTCTCGTTTTCGAGATATGCAGTGTTAAAATAAAAAATAATTAATATGAATTTTCATAAAACTGGTGCCACCTCTAATGATCTTGTTATAAGTTGATAAGTTATAAGGAAAAGTTACTCAGAATCATGTCCTTGACACATTGCGGAGAGTCCAACCACAATGGACACATGCTGTAAGTTGTAAAGCGAGGTCCACCCTGTCTACCGGCGGAGGGGGTGCGGGAGGGGGGCCGAAGGCCCCCCTTGCATCCCCCCGCGCGCGCGCGCGCGCGCGCGCGCGTGTGTGTGTGTGTGTGTGTGTGTGTGTGTGTGTGTGTGTGTGTGTGTGTGTGTGTGTGTGTGTGTGTGTGTGTGTGTGTGTGTGTGTGTGTGTGTGTGTGTGTGTGTGTGTTATGCATATTTATCGAAAATTTATGTTAATTATTTTTGACTTTAACATTTCATATCTCGAAAACGAGAGTAGTTAGCCCTATAAGACCTATATAATTTTTTGTTCAGCGTGAAAAATACTACCAGAAACCATCGTCAAATCGAGGGGTTACAGTAATCGTAATCTTGCCAAAATTTTTAATCGAAATGTTTTGTAATACACAATCTCCACCTTTTTATTAGTCCACTTTTAAATATAGATTTAAGACGCTTTGGAAATAAATTCTTCGATTGTCTCGTTTGCCTTTTATATTGAAGGTTTTGTTAAAATATAAAATACTAAATATATATACTCCTGAAACATTTTGTCCATAATTTAGCAGGAAAATAATTTTATGATCATCATTAATTTGAAAACCGAATTAATCAAGCAGTAGATCATAAGAAAAGAAATAATCAGAAATATAGTGTCGGGAATCGAGATGAGATTGATTGTGTAATTAGATCAATTAGTAAATTGTAACGTAGTGTATTATATTGTATTATAAAAAGATCTTATAAAATTAAATAAATATGCTTTTTTAAATCTCGATTAATTTTTGTGTTCTTAAATTGAAAGAATAATTCCTACATTCTGAAATTTTTTAATTAAAAAAATCAAAATAAATGCATGAATAAGTTAAATGCTTAAACTTTTATATTCTTAAATTCTTGAATTTTGAGTCGTTAAATTTTTAAATGGAAGCTGGCCAATCTACCTGCGGATTCTTCCGACGGAAGTCTAGGTTGTGTTGCGTGGTGTACCAGCCCATGAAGATAGGTATAAAGCTTATCAGAGCTGGCAAAGTCCAAGCACTACTCAGCATGGCAGTAACTGTCACAGTCCTCATAATGGCTGGGTACTCCAGCGGTCTGACTATCGCGTAATACCTATCGACACTGATACAACAAAGGTGGAGGATGCTGGCGGTGCTGAAATAAACGTCCATCGAGTTCCACACGTCGCACATGATACTTCCTAGCAGCCATTTACCCCCGGAAAGCTCGACAGAAGCGTTGAACGTCATGGCGCACACCGCCACTAGGAGATCCGCCATTGCTAAAGAAACTACATAGCGATTGGTGGGCACTCGTAGCTTCCGGTGTCTTCTAACGCTGGCGATCACCAAAGCATTGCCTAATAAAGCGGTGACGATGATGCCGACCATTATGACGCCCTTAAGGACGATTAGAGTGATGTTTCTTGATTCGGTGATAATGCTTAGGTTGTTTTGAAAAAGAGGAACACCCTCGAGACTTGAAGAAAGATTAAGTATTGGGCGGTATACCTCCTCATCCGGAGGCTCACTGACTTCCATCCCAGACCAGAAGTCGCAATATCATATTAAATATTTATTTATTAAGATCCATCGACAAGTTTGTCGACTTTTATAGTTTCTGGATCATATTACGATGGCAATAATATCTCAATAAATATCTCATTTCTGAGACGATTTAGATCTTTATATTGTACACAAAAGTATCACTTTCATCATTTCCAATCCAAACATGTCTATCCATTATAGTCCAAGTCCTCCAGTTATTACAGTCACTTTCCATAATAATAATGATTTACACTCATTTTAAGTGGCGATGTAATTTCATATTTTTGTTTAAAACAAATCTTTATAATTCTTATATTGTTCGTGAATGTCTTTGTACTTTGTAAATTTGATCGTTCATTGTTTGTTCGATAATAAACATTATCTGCTTTTAAAGGAAGAAATATTTACTGATTAAAAAATAAACTAATTATTTTTTTTTCAGAATAGATTGATCTAAAGCGAGAATATTTTTATCAGTTACAGAGTATGAGTCACAAAAATTGTCATAAAGGAAAAAAATTTCATGCTTTAAAAAAATGAAACAGCACAATTTAATTAGCTTAATTAATGGAAAAACATTCACATAGATAAACAATACTGTAAATATGCCGTAGTTGAATACTAGATAATTTAATTAAAAAATGAATATATATAAATAAAACATAAAATTGAATTCATAAGATTAGATAAAAAGTAAATGTGTGTGATATCTCTTAACTTCTGTTTTATTATCTTTATCTTTAATTATTTCTTTTGTAGGTCCTAATATAATGATAAAAATGTCGGTTAATTTATCACAATGTTAGGAACACAAAGAATAAGAAATAAGGCAGTAATCTAGCGTGAATGCGATAATGGCGTTTTTTTAACAGAAACTTTCCTTTTCTTTCATCTCCCAGTTACCGATCATGATGACGAACATTGAAATTACAATCATACTGGCCGTTATATATGCTTCTTGAGGCCGCGAGTGTATTATCTGTAAATACATCTGACTGTGTTATTAACGACGAGCCACGAAAACGTCTCATCAACGATTTCTCCTTTGCTTTCTTGGAACCGCCACGTTTTATATTCATGTGATTACATATGTATGTGTATAATTTAGGGTCTTCCAACTCTTTTAGTGACGGATTGACGAATCGAGTATTGACGGTTCCAAATACATAAATATAACATTCCATTACTGATACATTTACAGATAATTACGACATAATTTTTCATTTCGTTAATCTCGTTTTTTATCGACGCGTTGATGCCCAATTTCGATAAAAATAAATTATTCATCTAATTTGATTAGTTTTTATTTGAATCTGAAATGAATATTTAATTTTTCAATATTTAATTGATTAATTAGTAATCTAAATTTTTTAATATCCTATCTTTTAACTATTTTTAAAATATCTTTCACTAGGTCTGGACTGATACACTAATTTTTAATTACAATTAGAATTTTTTTCTTATAATTAATATTTAATATATTATTTTTAAAAATATATAATATATTTAAATTGGATATTTTTGGTTTCTGTATTTTCTCACAAATATACACAGAAACAAGGAAAAAATTTAGACACATTCTTTTGAATTTCACTCTATTAAAAAGACACAATGACGTCTGTCACAACAACTTAACTTCATCGCAAAGTTAATGATCTACGGTTAATTAGGTAATCTATCAAATTTTCGCTTAAAATTCGGAAAGCGACAGTTTCCAACTGCCGGCAGTTCATTAACATTTATAGCGAAATTGATGTAGACATCGACCTATCAACACAACTTTCCTCGCGAGAAACTTCCTTCTCGGTATCGGAAAGACAACTCGAGCGAAACTGCAAGAGATTCCCCAGGTAATTGCTGCAATTTTGGAAACTCGATTTATCGTAATCACATGGTTGCAATCGCGATCATATCTTGACGTTGTTGGCGAAAATTAATCGCTCCTAATATCTATATTATTAATGAGATAAATACTAAAGAAATCAGAAAGAAATACTTGCGAGATAATTTTCTTCTTTTCTTATTTTATACATATTAAAATTCTTTAATTTTATATATATTTACATCTTTATATATATTTACATCTTTTCTATTGCAATTAATAATAATAAATATGTGGTAATTGATAATTAATGTTGTTCTCCCGTGAAAATTAAACTTTGTTATTTCCTATACGCTTCTCCTCGAGAAGATTAAGACACCGTATTATCTCGGGTAAAAGCAAAAGTCTCATATTAATTTTGCAAACAGCACGGAGGTGAATTTACATCTCGTTTCTGTTAGTAAAGATATTTACATCACGGCGATATTTTTTGAAATTTTAATAACGATACACACGAACGTGTATAATAGATGTAGATCACTTATATCAAAAGTGGTTGAAATTTCTAATATAAAGGAATACAAATATACGTAATCTATTCTGACGCGGATTTTTCAAGATGCAACTTATGTGTACTGCTTTTTCATTACGCAAGCTTATAAAATTTTCGAGCTCTTCACATAAAACTCGTCTCCAACGAGGATTTAATTTGAAAATTGCGAGAAAATATTTGCCTCTTATTCTACATTCATAATTCTGAATGACGCACGTATTAATTTTTGTAATTTTATATAATAATAAAGAATTTTAATTATAAAAGATACGTTTCAGAATTCTAAAAATAACAAGGTTTATAATCCGAGAGAGAATTATCATTACACTACAGTGCTATAAATCTGATATATATGTATAGATATTTTATTGTATAAAAATGTATTACTTAAAAATTTTTATATGTAATTTTTATATAGAGATGTTGAAAGTGTCATAAGAATTCTTGTAAAGCGAGACCTTAAAATTATAGCTTTCTTAGTTAGTGGACAAATTGGGCCCCTTTTCCTTGCCGAGAGATGATATCTCAAGTTTCGCGGCAACTCTAGGGAGAGATATTTCCTTATTAAGTGTTAAATATTAATAACCACGGCCTTCGAGTATGTTTGGCCTCCTCTGGGCGATAGAAACGCGGACGGTAAGGTAACCGAGAGGGGGTCAGGGTAAGGAGAAGTTGACAGTAGAACAAGTTCAAGAGAGGCCTGGATTTACATACTACAATATTCATAGAGATAGTTCTAGCTCTAGCCTATTATCAATTACGTGCTATGTGTATGAATGTGTGTACACATACACAGTGAAATGTCACTATCGCTTTCGTTGTCAATAATGCGGCGATTGAAAGAATTAACGATAGTTTAGTCAGAAACAGATGCGAAATTGAAATAGAACTTGGAAAAAGAGAAAAATAGAAAGAAAAAACGGATTATGACGATTCTCACGATTTTTCACTTCACGATGTTAAACATTCTAGAATGAGTAAAAATTTCGTAAACAAAATTTATTTTATTTTAAAGATTTATAAAATTTTACTTATATATTTATTATAACTCATTAATTAATTATTTAATTGATTTATTATTAATTTACTTTATATACTTCCTGCGTTAAAAATTACTATAGAATTTATACATATAAAAATTGATCCAAAATAATATTTAATGTTCCTTTTTGTTTCACTTATTGAATATTTGAAATTTTTATCTTATTTATCAATTAAACATTCAAGATTACAAATTTTTTATTTTATTAAAAATATTACTTTCATCTCCTTTTTAGTCAAAACAGACTCTGTCATCTATTTTTATTTCTTAAATATTATATCGCAGTTCTTTATCTCTAATCGCGGTTGTCATAATTTTCTTGCGATATTTTCTACTTGATTTATTCGCTATATATAACGGCTTTGAATTAACCTTTCGATTGACGAATTGATTTCTTTGTTCTCCACGTCTGGCAACCTGGCATCCGAGAGAACGTGGAAGCAAATAAAGTTTTGAAAGATCGACAGACACACATTCACGCTTTACACGTCAATGTGTCACTGGATTCCTCCTCTGTCTAGAAATTAAAATTTAAAAAATTTCGACATGTGTCATCGGTGATTCTATCGATGCGTGCACGTTTCTCGCTCGACAATTTATTTCTGTGAAAGATGTATAGAAATGTCAGATTATGTAAAATAAATTATTTTCGCGTAATAGAACTCGAGAGTTGTGAATAATTTTGGTAATTCTGTGCTATTAATTGTCCATTATCAGACTCACAATTAATTTTATCTTTATAAATTATATCCTGTATGCATATCTAATTTATACACGGCTAGATTTTTCATGACAAATTTTATTTGCTTTTTCTCTATATATAATTTATATTTAGCGAGATATAAATTGTGTTTATTATTAAGCGATTTATTGTTTCCGAATTACGTTTGCGATTTATTCTTAAATTTACAACATTTAAATCGATAGGGAAAGAAATCTTCGTTCCGTTCGAGTATAAGTTGATTATTTATACAGCCTTGGCCAAAAATATTAGGCACCTATATTTTTTGTATTTATCTGAAAACTAAAAAATTGATTTATGACACTTGCTGTGAATTATTCCTTGTTTCAAGAACCCTTTAAACTTATGTATAATGCCGGTAACTAATAGGAAACAAAACAGATAAAAGAATTTCAGATGAATGAAAAAAATTAGATGCCTAATATTTTTGGCCAAGGCTGTATATTCGATAAATCGCTGAGAAAATACTAGAATTCACAGAACAGAATTAATGTTGAAAGAACAAAATTAATCGTCTTCGGAGAATGAATAATGGAAATGCCTATGTGGTTTCCGGTTTACAACCAGATTAAATGACACTGAAAGCTTGTACTGTCAGTAATACTGAAATGCGGAGTTGTCAGTTTGAGTGCCAATTTATCTAAACGTAAATAGGAATGACGATTGAACTGCGGCCAACGCGTTTTACGCATGGAATCGAAAAGTTCTCTCTCTATCGAACTACCTAAAAAAACTACTGCAAAAAGCGCATTTTGTTTAGAAATATATATAGAAGAAAGGTTTACATATGAAGATATTTTTAAATATGAAAATATTTTTAAAAATATATAAAAAGTATAAAAAACAATTTTATATACAATATAACAAACATAAATTTTTAAAAATTATAAAGTATAAAAATTTACTATTTATAAAACTAATATTGATAATAACAATTCAATATCAATAAAATAATGATTAATCAGTATGAAGAAAATTAACGCGTATAAGTTAAAATTCATTATAATATTATCGTTATAATATTATATTCGTTATAATATTATCTGTCTACACTAATCGGATATCGATCAAGATGCTATAATACATCTCAAAAGTTAGTTCCAAAGAATTAATCTTATTTCACACTGCCTATATATAGCAAGAATTAAAATTTTCGTAAAACTGTCATGGAGGCTTATCGTAGAAGTTTCGGACGTTAATCGCTGGGATATAACTGTATCCCAGTTAAAATCCTGAGGATTAAGTTTATCTCAACGTCTCTACGACAAAACATCAATGAATTGGCAATCTTGAAGAGAAGAAAAACCAACAGATCGCCACTTGCTATTTTATCCGTCGCCCTATCTATCCATTTCAAAGAAGACGCGGAGAAATTAAAAGCGTGTCTTGACATCTAGACGCTGCTCCAACCAACCGCGTCCAAGGACGCTACGGGAGGCGCAAGCGCTTCCGCGACAGGGTTCTTTCACGTTTTCTAACCACCTCTGCAAAGAGAAATGGTTCACGATAAGCTCGATAAGCGTTATTGATGCCACGAACCGATTCGCTTCGAATTGTTTCGTAAATGGTGATGAAGCAATTAGTCTAAACTTTTTCACTTTCTGTCACCATTAAGGAGCCATAAAATGATTTTAATTAAACCACCCTTATAAAGACGAGACACATTCAGCACTTTAGAACGAAGCGCCAATTTTCGCACTCGATGCGATTTAGGATCGATTCCGCTAACGTCAGTCAGCACTACTCGCAGTCAACAGGATATTATTATTATTGATCATGCCAGTATCACGCTCAGTATTGCCATTTAGCTGCGACACTTTAACTGCGTATATTTACGTACGTCTAGCAAAGAGCGAGACAGTCTCCGTAAAAGCAAGTGAAACAGTATGAATGAAACTTGATTAAATTTTAAGTGATTCAGACTTCTAAACGATTAAAGAAAAAATTTAGTGAGATTTTAAGTGATTAAAGCTTGTTATTAATTTATGACATTGCTTTATGCTAACTAGTATGAAAACAATAAATTACAACACATATGTCACATAATTGCAGTGCAAATAAAATGTAAGATTGAATTTTCTTTCATTTAAATAACTTATTATTTTTTTTATTAAATTTTCTACTGAACACACTATCGAATACCACTAGTATACTGAATACTACTTGAGTATCGTTGCTACTGAGTTTTCAATTTGAATTGAATTTCAGTGTCTGTGTTTAGACACTTCAGTATTTCTCTAAAGTCTTCCATATAAACAGTAGGGCAGCGATAGATTTATCAACCATCACAGTTCTCTTCAAAGGTTTAAACTGCACTGTTAGTTAGTGGAACGTTGGCAGGACCGGTCCTAGGACATCGGTGTTCCGCTCTAATCCGCGACATGCTGTCGGATCGATCTTTCGCGGGCAAGGTCGCGACGAGACCGTCGTCGTCCTCGTTGTTGTCGTCGTCGTCGTCGTCGTCGTCGTCGGCGGCGGCGGCGGCGATTTCGAGCGGCGGCGAGTAGTAACGCCTTGACGGATCGTACATGTTCGGACGACGCCGGTAGACTGAGCGTCGCGACGTTCGCCACGGCGCCGCATTTCTCTCCCCCTCGAACTCTCTCATTCTCTCTCTCTCTCTCTCTCTTTCTCTTTTTCTCTTTCTTCCTTTCTCGTGTAGTGCCGCCCTTCGTTGTGTATTCCAATGCGTAGAGAAAGGGATACAAATGCGGAATATCGAAACTTGACCTTTGACCCAAAGAATATGTGTTTAGTTAAGTAAGATAAAGAAAAATACGCGAGACGTGTGTGCGAAATAGCAATGTAAGATACACAGTGTTGCGCTTAGATAACTTGAAATAATCTAGATACAGATTAGATAAAACATGTATCTCAGATAACATAAAAATAATTCCGGTTTGAGTATATCTAGATAAAAGATGAATTGGTTAAGTG
This sequence comes from Aphaenogaster rudis, assembly GCA_003063815.1. Lineage (NCBI taxonomy): Eukaryota > Metazoa > Arthropoda > Insecta > Hymenoptera > Formicidae > Aphaenogaster > Aphaenogaster rudis. Next base: position 79,107 of record NJRL01000184.1, read on the forward strand.
TTTTATCTAGATACTTTTAAGATGATATTTAAAACAATTTAGAATATATCAAAATAATATTCTCGAGACAACTACAGAAAATAGGCATATATTTAATATTAATACATTATATAATAAGAATGTATAAGAAAGTATATACATATATTTACATATTTTTTTTTTGTAAATCAATTATTAAACAAAAACTTTACTATAGTGTAAACCTCTATAAACCATATATTTATAACACTAATTTTTTTAAAAAAGACCAAATATAAAAAAATTAATTGTACGTGTATTTACTTGTGTATTTATAATATATAAACTTAAAAAACTTAAATTTAAAACTTAAACTTAAAAAATTTTTTTTAATATCCGCGGTATTGAGAAAAATTGCATTCAATGCGCACTGATTACATTATCTTAGATAATTTTAGATAAAATATACTAGTTTTCTTATCTGAGATACAGATAAAGATGCCACATACTTTAATTATATAGATAAAAGATAAAATAAACAATGATCGCATCTAGATGAAAATCTAGATAATTTTATCCAGATAACGGAAAACACTGAAGATACATGAAAATTTTACGCATGAAATCGATTTCACATATAAAGGTCCTATTCTAAGGTAACGCAACCGTGGAACGTCAGTTTGACCTTTGACTCTGGTACCCGCAATTATATAAGTAATTTTATATGAAAACAACACAATATATATAATAGCATATGAATTAATAATGACATCTCATATGTTGTAATTAATTCTCTTCATGCATGCGCTAAATACGCTCTTTATTATATATACGCTGACACTGATATTTTCGAATCTTTTTTTAAAACAGTTTATTTTTTCTTCTCTTTTCGAAAAAGTGGAGAAACTATTTGTGGACCGCTATTCAGAGGTATATACAAAATTTAAAAATATCTAATCTTTGCTATTATTTGAACTTGATTAATGTTAACAAATATGGGAAAGGAAAAGTGTAGGGAAACGCAAGTAAAACGACCAGATCTATTGTTTCGCGTTCGCTAACGACTCCTCCGGACGATTCTATTGTTCGGATGATTTAAGGTCGCATATCCGGATGCTCGAGCTCGGATATGCATAGAGATGCATTGTCTTTGCATTGTACAAATATTTGCATATACGACATAACATGAGAATACGAGAAGGGTGCAGCCGGTGATGCTTATAATATGGAAAGCGCGCGGTCTGCTAAGAAATGTATAGTTTGAATTTTATTTTTTTTATCACGAGAGTGACAACAATCAATCGTTTGGATTGCACATTAGATATAAATAACAATAGTACATTAATGAAGTTAAGTTCTTTATAAAAGAAAAGAGAGAGAGAGAGAGGATTTATTTGAAAAATTTTAAGAGTAAAAACTTTCAGTAAATTACTTGTATAGTGAACGCGCAGAAGCATGACGATTGAGGAAACCTTGATCCAAGCTCTCGAGAAAAGAAACGACGTTTTATTGCTGCAACCTTAGCGGCGTATTATACTAATTTATCTCAATAACTGCACACGCTCGCTAACAATTCCGTCTCAATCGATGCCATATTTCGCAATTCTCACATCACCACATGTACCGCGAATAAAAGGAGTTAGGAACAAAAGTTTACGTCACGTTGATCTGTGAATCCAGAGAGAGAAGCATACAAGGGCACAAAGAAATAAAGTATTCATTGATTCTTTAATAAATGTTTCTTCCATCAATATGTATATCGTACTGGATCGATCGTCTGAAAGTAAAATTGTAAAGCTATTGCAATATTAATATAAGAAAGAGTGTATATTAAGTTCACAGGATACACTAATGTTACACAAATTATTAGCGTATTATATTTTATATGTTATAATATATATATACACTGTTAAATTTGTAATGTTAAATTGTACCAAATTTGAGTCATTTATAATGTTTCCTATAAGTCGCCACTGCTCCTACCTAACATGTTGTTAATTTAACTAGAACAATTAAGTTAAATAATTTAACTCAAGGAAAGTAAAATCTGACTCACACACACACACACACACACACACACACACACACACACACACAAATTTGATTTACTATTTACTAATCATATAAGTCAATATAACTTTTACATAGGTCAAAAATAATCTATTGTTATGTTTGACACACGTGAAAATTAATAAACAAATATGATTTAACCCAAGAAATTGGTTTAAATTTGATCCTTTAATATCTAACAGTTTAGTTAATAAAAAGTGCAAAAGATTTCGTAATCACCACGTATAATTATATTATAAGTTAAAAATTGTAAGAGAAAAAGAGAGAAAGAGAGAGAGAGAGAAAAAAGAGAAAGAGAGAGGCAAAATCCTTCTTACGTACCACTGTCGAGTTTGTATGCGTGAGATCGATCGGTTCGCGGGGCACGTAATAACGACGAGCGGCCTTCGCGCGAAAGCACCGAGGCCGCGCACGTGTTTCCCTTCGCGTTCGCGCGCGATTTTGCTGTGTAACTACACGCTCTCGTTTTCTCGAAATCGCCTCTTCGAGGGTATCGCTTCCTCCTCGAGGGCGCGCGCTGCTCGAAAGGCGGCGATCACGCGAAAAGCAGGAGCGACCGCACGCAACGACGAGTGAGCCAGTTTCGTGTGCCTCTTCAAGGTCCCCTCGCGTCAAGATTCGTTCGAATTCAAATAAGAAATTAAACATACAAATTTAATTTTAATAAATTGATGCGATAGAATCTGAAATTAATTTATTGAGACAATCTAAGTAAATTTAGAAAAACGTTACTTATATTAGAGAAAAGCGGTAAGTAAGACTTTACTTTGATCGGCAAAAACGAAAATTACACCGACTCCTCGAATTGCCACCTCGTTCTAACTTCTTACCTTCAGCAAGGAACTTACATCTGCGTAGTAAGTAAGAAGTTCCGATCCAATTCCGAAGACCGTAAAGGGCAAGAAGTTTTCTCGATCCTCTCGAGCTACGCACGCCGAGTGACTGCGAAAGAGTTTTCCGCGAAATTATATGTCATAAGCGTTATCTATGACAGATATTCGACTCGTATACATCAAGAATGAAACCCTCTTTTTAAGTTTGAGATCTTCAAAGATGTGAGGTATTTAGAGAATAAGCAATTTCTTAATATCCCTCAAAAATTGGAACAATCCTTTTCCTGACAAAGTTTAATTAGACGCCATCATGTTTTCTCTATTTTTGTTGGATTTTCAACATCCGATGTCGAAAATATCGATGTCGAAGAATATAGCTAAATTAAAAAATTAAAATAAAACTAAATTAAATCTAAAAGAGTTAAAATAAAATTCTAAAAAAATGAAAATAATACATTTAAAAAATAGAAGTAAGTAAAAAATAAAAACACGTATAATAATTAAGATTAAAAATATAAATGTTTAAAGATAATGAACATCTACATATATGATTAATCTGATTGTAAGAAGGAAAAGCTATGTATACGGTGTAATTTTTAAAACATCCTTAAAATAGATTTATTGATGAATGGATTAAATTCTATTTTGAAAACAAAATTTTTAAAGCTTCCTGAAGACGCGATGCAAACTGCCTTGGATACCTGGCGTCATCATTTACATTCGTTATCTGTTCTCCGATTGTGTGTGTGATTGCCTGGTTAGAAAGAA
>NJRL01000184.1:110801-125451 GCA_003063815.1 Aphaenogaster rudis
AATCCATATCTAGATGGCGCTGTTCTCGCTATCTTGCTCGCTCTTTCGTAGTTTGTCGCTAGTGACAGAAACAATGCGCGGCTATCTCGCTCGCTCTTTCGGTCTCTCGCTCGCTCTTTCGCTATCTCGCTCGCTCTTTTGTGGTTTCTCGCTAGCGAGACTATAAGAATATATATCGCGGAATAAATTATTTTATTTTCAGTACCACACACAAAGGACTATGCCCAGTTTGGGCCCCGAATGAACAGTCATGAGTCATATATTAATCGATAAGGAGGTACTCACGAAGTACGAAACAGAAGGTTTTAATTGCCTAATTGAAGTCTGAACTCCAGAGGTATCGCCGTCATAAGAACAAAATCCGAATTGTTATGACATGACGGCATAGATCGCGTCCAGGACTTAGCCGAATTAATGAACTGTACCAAATACATTCTAGACTTATTATTTCATTGTCTTTGGTACAATCCGTTACTGCCGTCACCACGGGGAGGTGCCCTGAACGCAGAGAAATCGGACAAGACCAGTGGTACATGGTCATTATAGCGAACTTTGGACAACTCTAGCACTCAGGGGACTCGTTACAAGGTTGTGCCCATGGAACTTTTTAATCCTCTTTTGATACCCTACAATTCTAGCCATGCCTCATTGCTGTTCACCGGGTGCCCAATTTTTCATATGAAACTGAGCATAGTCCTTTTATGATTTTTTAATATACGGTTTGTATATTATTTTAATAATTCTTTTGATGCATCGTATTTCATGAGAACCATAGCACTATAGAGTAATGACTAATTATCAATTCAGATTTGAATTATTAAGTAAAAGACTCCACTAATTAAAAACTTACAATTAAAGTAAAAAATATATATAATTTTTCAATGTCTACGTATCTCAGGTCGCCGATGACGGAACCCAGGCAGTGCGCTCCGTAGTTTTCGGTGTCTAGGTGTATTAATACTTCGAATTCGATGTCTACGTGTCACAGGTCACCGATGAAGAGATTCAGGTAGTTTGCTCCATAGTTTTTGGTGTCTAGGTGTATTAATACTTCGAATTTGATATCTACGTATCCGAGGTCGCCGATGACGAGGTTCAAGTAGTTCGCTCCGTAGTTTTCGGTATCTAAGTGTATTAATACTTCGAATTCGATATCTACGTGTCCGAGATCGCAATGACGAGGTCCAAGTAGTTTGCTCCGTAGTTTTCGGTGTCTAGGTGTATTAATTCGAATTCGATGTCTACTACGTAACACAGATCGCCGATGACGAGGTAGTTCGTTCCGTAGTTTTCGGTATCTGAATGTATTAATACTTTGAATCCGAATCTGGGACACGTAGACGTCGAATTCGGGGAATAGAACACCTAGGCCGGTATTCATATTCGGTTCTTATATTTAAGATCGTCTTAAGTCGGGTTTTAGGTGGACTTAAGATCCCGCTCAGCCAATGAAATGGCTGTATAGCATCTTGAGATCGTGCTTAAGACGGTCTTAAATATAAGAACTGACTCTGAATACCGCCCCTAAACACCAAAAACTACGAAGCGCACTGTGTCTATGCTTGTCTTACTGAAATTTGCCGCTAGAGGCGTTGAGTTAGTTCGTCTCAGATTCACAAGGTGAAAAGAGCGTCGCCGTTACGAGCTCTCAGCGAATAAAGTTATTATACCAAGTACAGTCCACTAACAATTATTAAATCGATCACACCATTACCCAACAAGAAAATGGTCCTTCGGAAGTAAGAATTTTCACGCAGCAAGCAGTGTGTGAAATAATACCAGCGAATAGCAACAACAAGCGCAAGACCGCGAGCGGCGGCCATTGTATGACCTAAGAAAATCACGAATTGCGTGTCGGCGAACGATCCGAGATCCACCGAACGCACAAAAACAAAGCAAGTATCCAACGAACGTAACGATCGAGTCTAAGCAAAATAGACAATATCTTCTCGTCAGCATAACGAGACCAACGAAAAAGCATCCAGCATAACGGTCAAGCAATAACACCACGGGTGTAACAGAGAACGCAAGGTGCTACACCAAATCTGAGAGAACAACAAAGTTTCGAGGTTAGTCACTACGTTAACCTCAATTGAGCCATCAAAGATAAATCATAAAGAAATCTATGAGCATTGTAAACGATCAAGAAACGATCTGCAAAGGAACAACGTTAAGTTAGACAATTATCTTACAAGCGGGATAATTGTATCGAGACAACGATCCACGAGCCGGATAGATCGAAATTTAAGCCAAGCGGTTTCATCGCGGAACGGTCGCATTAGAGACGAACATCGAGAGAGTCAGCAGCAAAGCAAGTAAGTGAATCGCCTTCCTCTATTATCCTTCACGAATTCCTTTATTTAAAAAACGAAATGTCAGATCTAAGAAAATTAACCTTCAAACGAGGTACCGCGAAGGGTCAAATGACTCAGTTTTTTTATTACGTGTCAGCATGCACTGTACAGAATTCTGCGCAGCTTCCCACTCGAATCAGCAAAGCGGACGAAATATACAAAATTCGAAAAAGCGCAATTGGAAATAAAAGCATTAAAGCGTGAAAATCGAGAACGGCAGCAAACTTCGCCGACGGCTGAGGAAATACAAGCACTGGAGGAAGAATTTTTGTTAGAAAGAAAAACATTTGACGACATATACCTCGAAGCGGTCACAAGGGCCCGACTTTCGATTAATCCAAGATTTACAAGCGCTAGATACTAGAGCGCAACCGATGCAAGCAATGCAGGCGAACAATGTAGGGACGCCTAAGCTATATAAAACTTCCTATGCTGGAGTTACCGAAATTTGACAGTAACTATAATCAATGGATGCATTTCCGGGACACCTTTACATCAGTAATACATATCAGAGACGATTTAACGAGCGTACAAAAATTACAATATTTGAAGAGTGCTTTGACCGACGAGGCCTTACAATCTATCGAAGCATTGGAAACTACTCAAGCGAATTATACCGTAGTGTGGAATCTACTCAAGAACAGATATGAAAATAAAAAAACTCATTATTAACACGCATCTGAAAGAATTGTTTGAGTTGCAGCCAATAATCAAAGCGAGTGGTCACGCTGCATTGCGACGATTAATCGATACCGTTCGAATGCAACTTCAAGCATTAGAATCTCTTAACCAGCCTGTAGGAGAGTGGAGCACGATAGAGGGTAACTCCGGTATATACGCCGCACCTAAGGAAAACTTAATTTATCAAGTACTATTTACTATGTTTAAGGCAAATGAATTATACCAATAAATATTTTATATTGTCTACTACTATAAAAAAATTAGAAATATAAAATATTTATTCTTTGTATTTAACAAAAGACTTTTAGAAACCCTTGCATTTTTGCCATATATCCTATAGGGATGGGATATGTGACTATTCATAGGTAGGATATACGCCTCATAAAAAATTTACAAATAATGTTTATAAATAAGGCAATAAAATGATATACAATAACTTATAAATGTGTGTAAAAAGTTTATTAGAGTATAAAAATAATAAACAAATACACGAAACATAATAATAATCTTGCATCTTTGCGGGCCTGATTGGTGGCTATAACCACCAATCAAAAAGTGGGAACAAGTTCGCGTCTCTCTACATTTTAGGACCCTAGACTACAGAGCGTTTGTGCTACGGCATAAATTCCGCACGCTAAAAATGCCGTATATCCCAAACAGATGGGATATACAAGATATCAAGCTAAACAAAGAATACAAGAGCTATGCACTTGTATTTTGCTGTATTTCATCCTTTACTATCCCTCTGCACTTATGTATTGTGAAATAATCATTAAGCCTTTTACATTCCTTACAGTAATCTTATGTAAGTTGTAATACACGATCGCGCTACTTAATACATTGAGAAATCGATTCAACTTACGATGGTTTCGTTAATATTAACAGTAAAGAACTAAAATCACAACACAATACTAATATGGCATAAAGACACAGAGTGGTTACGAGCAAATTACCTTTACTCCTTCTATTTTTTCTGACTTCTGCGGCGTAAATCCCCGCGCGGCGTAAATACCGGAGTTACCCTACTGATTTATTTGGTCAGCAGCAAGTTAGATTATACAACACGACGAGATTGGAAATTGCATGCAGCAAAAGACGGTCCCAACAATTTACCAACAATGGATGATTTGTTTGAGTTCTTGACACAACGATGGCATACACTCGAACTCGTCGAAGGCTCTAAAGCTAAGCCAGAAACCGGAAAGCCAAACGTCCAAAGAAAAACTGATAAAAAGGTCAGTTTAGCATCAACCACGTCATCCTCATGTGAATATTATCAAGGAGAACATTACATATATCGCTGTGAAGAGTTCACGAAGCTACCAATACTGGAAAGGAAACAAGAAGTGAGAAAGCGACAGCTCTGCTATAATTGCTTGAGAAGAGGACATTATTTACAAATATGTACAGCATCTAAATGCAAGAAGTGCTCAGAAAAGCATAATACTCTGTTACATAGTGATCAAAAAGAAAACTCAGCAATTTCAAAGAAGAAAGAGACAACCGCGCAAGCGAAAGCGGTACTTACAAGCAATAGTGGCGTTGAGACAAAATCAGAAGGTTCAACAATTAATCATCAAATAACAAGCGAAGAAAACAATGAACAGATAAATGAAGAGACTTCAGTGGCGACTCATGCTGCACGTCAACGATCGTCACAAGTTATTTTAGCAACAGCGCAGATTCAGATCTATTACGCTAAGGGAAAATTGACAACATGTCGAGCGTTATTAGATCCCGGATCACAATCCAACCTCGTAACAAAGGATCTCGTAAAAAAGCTTGGCTTATCACATAAAAAGGTGAACATTCCCGTGAGCGGAGTTGTTTAACACGATCAAATGTAACAGAAACGACTCTAGTACGCATTAAATCTATATACAACAATTACAGCACAACATTGGAGTGTTTGATACTACCTATCATCACAGAAAAACTACCACAAGTGAAAATTGATCCTGCTATATTTAAGATACCAAACAGATTTAATTTAGCGGACCCGAATTATCACACACCGGGCACAATCGACTTGTTGATTGGAAGCGGATGTTTCTGGAATCTTCTGTGCGTAGGACAAGAAAGGTTAGAAAAGAATCAACCATTACTGCAGAAGACCTTACTAGGATGGATAATCGGTGGCGATTTGATCGACAAAAGAGTGACAGGAGCACACTCAAAATGTCAGTTATTAAGCATGCGAACCCTCAATGATCAACTGGAAAAATTCTGGATGATAGAGAAGCATCAACCGAAAAAATTCTTAACGCCTAATGAACAAGCTTGGGAGGAATATTTTCGGAAAACAACGTCAAGACAAGAAGATAGAAAATACGTTGTACGATTGCCAAAAGACACGTATCTTGGGATATTATCAATTATCTTGGGAAATTCTGAAGAAATCGCCTTACGAAAAATCTACGCTTTGGAACGCCGGCTAAGTCGAGAACCGACTTTGAGAAATGAATATAATAAATTTATAGAAAACTACCAAGTACAAGGACATATGTCAGAACTCTCGAGAGAATCTCTAGAGGAGAATGAAGAACATTTCTTTCTACCTCATCAGCCAGTAATTCGAGCTACTAGTCTCACGACTAAACTAAGAGTCTTATTTGATGGATCCGCTAAGTCAGCATCTGGAGCTTCTTTAAATGATAAGTTGCTCACAGGACCGAATTTTCAAGAAGAATTAACATAGCCTTACGTTTCCACTGTCATCAATACGTACTTACTGCAGACGTCACTATGATGTTTAGACAAATAGTAGTGAACGAAATAGATCGTAAGCTAATATTATGGAGAGATGATCTAAACGAACCGATGAAAATATACACTTTAAATACTGTCACATATGGCACTTCTTGTGCACTATATCTTGCTATTCGGTGCTTAAAGCAATTAGCTGAAGAAGAAGCTAAACTGCATCCCGCAGCAGCACATGCATTACGTTTTGATTTTTATATGAACGATGTCTTGACAGGTTGTAATACCGTAAAAGGAGCGATCGATCTACAGCGCCAGTTGCAGACATTGCTAGCCAAAGGACACTTCCCTCTACGAAAATGAAGGACTAATAATGCGAAAATACTCGAACACTTGACCGAGGAAAGTAAAACGAATGAGTTACTAATTCTCGACAAACAAGAGCCCTTGAAGACATTGGGGTTACTTTGGAACTCATCATCGGACATGTTACAATACTCAGTAGTCATCATAGAAGGCCAAAAGCCAACTAAGAGAAACATACTCTCACAAATAGCTAAAATATACGATCCTCTGGGCCTCATCGGACCTGTAATGATTACAGCAAAGATGATGATGCAAGAATTGTGGAAATTAAAACTTACGTGGGACGAGTCAGTACCGCAAGCTATGTACACGAATTGATTGAGTTACTACCGTTCACTGCCGAGGATAAACGACTTGATAATCCCAAGAAACGTGAATCCAGACAACAAATCAGAACAATTTTACTATACCGTTCGTGCCCATGGTTTCAGAAAAACTAAAATATTTTTGTAAGAATAACTCCACAATTAAGATAGCATATACTACATTAAATAAATTAAACAGATTCATCCGAGTGCTTAAGGATAAACTACCAAAAATGTCACAGTCCCAAGTAGTCTACAAAATTATTTGTAATGAATGTGATGTGTCATATGTCGGTCAGACCGATAGATTATTAAAAACTAGAATCAGTGAACATAGAAATCACATAAATAGAAACACGACCCAACAATCAGTCATTACACAATATAGACTAGATACGTTTCATAATTTTGATTGAGATAACATTTCAATATTGGACCATGAAAAAATTTTAAATAAAAGACTAATATCTGAAATGATACGCATACACAAACAAAAACATGGGCTTAATTTACATAATGATACTGAACTCCTTGACCCGATTTACATGGATTTATTTTCTACATCCTGATGCTTCTATACTTTCTTTATTTATTTAATTTGACCGGGACAAACCGATTTGTTGTTATAATGCACGTTTAACTTCTCACACGAACACCATCCGTTGTACAGTCGACATCATCTGATCGTCTCTTGTCCGCATTCGGGGGAGTTTAATTATTGCGCTAACTATCGCGAATATTGTATAGTTAAACATTAATATCGTCTGACTGATTCATTAATTACTATAGCTGAGCAACCGTTTGCGGATATGCTGAACATTTTCGAGATGACCATTGTACTGCCCACGTTTTATTTTTAAAAAGTTTTGACAATACCTTCATTATTGTAAGTGACTTTTTGTATTTTAATTTGACACAATACCGCATTATTTAACTAAATGTATTATGCACACGGTCTTATATATACTGTTATATATATATTACTATTATAGTCATACTCAACTGTCAATTTATGGATTATTCTAAATTTTCGTACTGAAGAGGATCCAAAATAAGGATCGAAACGTTTATGTTACTCATTTAATATTACTAATAAAGATATACACACACTAATATCCAGTGTCGGCTCTTATAGGCAATTGTTCATTTAATTGATTTATTTCTACAGAGCCTTATATTTATTAATTGTATCAGAACAATTTGACATACACGGTTTCGGTGACGCGTCTAAGAAAGCATATGGAGCCTGTGTATACTGTTCATATGAGACCTGCAGCGGAGAATCCAAATCGTTTCTGTTATGCTCAAAAACTCGCGTAGCACCGTTAAAGACCATATCATTACCAAAGTTGGAGTTATGCGCAGCTCTATTGTTTGTCAAACTAAGCGATTCGGTCAAAAACGCATTACAAGGAAAAGTGCGAAACACCTACTTATGGAGCGACTCAACGATAGTCCTTTTTTGGATAAAGACTAGCCCACACAAGCTTAAGACATTTTTTGCAAATAGAGTAGCCGAGACTCAAGCTCTCACCTCTGATGCGGAATGGAATCATGTTCCATCGGAAGAAAATCCCGCGGATATGTTATCACGTGGCATCTCACTAGAAAGTATCCTAGATAAGCAACTATGGTGGCATGGTCCTAAGTGGATAACATCGAAACAGATGTGGCCATCTCAACAATTACATCGAAATCCAGAAGATCCTGGTAGAAAAACCGAGTTATTACTCACAACAACGCAGACAAAGAGCATAATATTAGACAAATACTCAAATTTTACGAAGCTACAACGAATATTTGGATATGTTATCAGATTTATTCAAAATGCTAAAGGTAATAGTGAAAAAGGATGTCTAACAACGACGGAGTTGGATAAGTCGACTATGATCATTTTTCGTCTTGTGCAACGCGAAAGATTCGCTCAAGAATTAATCGATTTACGAGCCAACCAGCAGGTAGATAACAAGAGTTCTCTCCGACAGCTTAATCCATTTATCGATGACGTCGGATTAATCCGAGTAGGAGGACGCCTACGCAATGCTGATATATCGGCTGATCATAAACATCCGATAGTTCTGCCGTCAAAACATCACATAACTACGCTCATCCTCAGACAGGAACACCTTAAATTAAGACATTGCGGCCCTCAGCATCTTCTGAGTTCCGTTCGAATGAAGTATTGGCCGTTATCAGGCAGAAGGCAAGAAAAATCACTGAAGGTTGTGTCTCATGCTTTCGATACCGACCCAGTACCCTTGATCCACTAATAGAAAATTTGCCGGCAGGTAGAGTCACAGAAGCTATTCGCCCGTTCGATGTGTGTGGCGTAGACTACGCAGGCCCGTTTACTATACGAGAGAGCAAACGACGAGGCAAAATTCCGACTTCGAAAGCTTATATCGCAGTGTTCATCTGCTTCAAAACTAAGGCACTGCACCTCGAACTTGTAAGCGATTTAACTACTAAAGCTTTTTTGGCAGCTCTTAAGCGATTCTCAGCAAGATGAGGAACCAGTTCCCATATCTATTCGGACAACGGATCTAATTTCATAGGAGCTGCTCGAGAACTAAACGAAATATACAAATTTTTACGAAATAATGCCACAGTTAAGAGCATGAAAAGACACCTTATGAAAACAGTAAAAAATCTCCTCTTCACATTTGAAGAATATTACACCTTGCTTACCGAAATCGAAGCCATATTGAATTCGAGACCATTGACTCCATTATCCTCTGATCCTAACTGTTGTTTTTGTGAGGTTTTAAATGAGCACACCTCTTTGTACAGGGTGCTTCCGTAATCTACACATCAGTAAGTTGGGTTGCCTATTTGCTTATCGGCAGGGGCATACTTCACTGGGCTTGCAGAATAAAGTCAGAATCCGGCAGGGTTGGATAGTAACTAGCTAAGAAGATAAAAGTTAATAACTTTTAACTTAACTTAGTTAATTTTTAATTTCACAACTAGTTGTTTGTGTATAAAAGGTATTAACTTTAACTTATTAAATTTTTTATTAAGTTAAAAATTTATTTATATGAAAGAAAAAAATTATAAAAGAAAAAAATACATTCTAACATAAAAACAATATATATATTTTTTCTTATTTCATATAAACTTAATTTACAAATAGAATATTAAATTTATATTTGATAATCTATATTATAATTGTTTTGAATTTAACTTTAAAAAAATTACAACATTCTAATTTAATATAAATAATGTTTTCCAAAATTAATTTTTAATTTAACTTAATTTAATTCAATCTTAACGTAACTTTTAACTAGTAATTTTTTGTGTATGTAACTTTTAGCGTAACTAAATTAATTTTCTAAACTATTATAATTTCAACTTAATTTAGTTAAAAAAAAATATTAACTTACCCAACCCTGAAATCTGGTCGGGAAAAAACTTTCGTAATGCCATCTAACAATACAAAGAATAAGTATAATTGAAAGTTCCATCGATAAACTAAATACTATTACAATACTCCCACTATTTAGTTATTCGCGCAAAGATAATAATTCTTTTAAAAAAATGAACCGTCCTTTAGCTATTCCCTTTGTTAGGATATCAGCTAACTGATATTCAGTGGACACGTATTTCATTTTGACCCTACCACTCTGAACTTCGTCTCTAATAAAGTTCCATTTATTATCAATATGTTTGGTACGTCGGTGTAATAGTGTACTTTCGCTATATCGTATTGCACCTTGATTATCACATAACAATACCAAAAATTCTTGGTTGTTATTTAAAGAATTAATCAAACGCCTTAACCAAATCAGTTCCTGCGTTGCTGCTGCAGCAGCAATGTATTTGCTCTCCAGCGTTGACAGTGCGTTCACATCCTGTTTTCTTGTTGGCCACGATGCCATATTGCTCCACTGCACATCAGCATAATATAGCCACTCGTTGACTTACGATCATCCTGATCGCCTGCCCAGTCCGCATCAGAATACCCTGTTAAGGTCGTTGTGTTGTCAGACCCGTTGTAAATGATTCCTTGTTCGATTGTTCCTTTTAGATATCGAATAATCTGTTTGGCCGTCATCCAGTGTTGAAGACCCGAATTTTCTTTAAATCTACTTAATAAGTTCACAGCGAAAGCTATGTCTGGTCGTGTCATATTTGTTGCAAAATGCAAGGATCCCAGTAGTTCATCATATGGTTTGTGTCGCATCTCTTTTTTTTCTTCCTCGGTGACCGGACACATTTCCTTTGATAATTTAATAGAGGGATCCACTGGTACTGATGATGACTTTGCATCTTCCATTCGAAACCTATCGATTAGTTTCGTAATGTACAAACGTTGATGGAGTTTAATTAATTTACGTTCTCGATCATGTTCGATTGTTTCAAAACCCACAAAGAATCGTGGATCCTTTACCTTAATTTCAAAGGCTGCCTTGAGATTATTTAAGAACTCGTTCAATATGTCCCTTGAGTCGCTCATGACCAGTCCATCATCTACATATAGCGCCAGATAGATGAAGTGCTGATCTCTTTGTCCAATATAAATGCAATCATCCGCATCTGACCTTTTCATTGAGAAACTCTGTAGTACCAAATCGAACTTGCGATTCCAACAATTAGGTGACTGCTTCAGGCCATATAAATTTTTTTTAGCTTCACACAATGTCCATTCGGCCATGGTTCGTCTGGTAACTTGATTCAAATGTTTTCTTGTAGTTCGCCGTATAAGAAAGCAGTTTTAATATCAAACTGCATAATTTCGAGATCTTCCTTTACTGCCTTGGCAAAGAAAACTCGGCAACTATTCGCTCGAACCACTGGTGCATACACATCTTCATAGTCTATGCCCTTGCGCTGCGTAAACCCACGAGCAACTAAGCGAGCCTTGAAGCGATCTTCTTCCCCAGGTGTTTGTTTTAATTTAAACACCCAACGACAATTAATAGCTTGTCTATTCGAAGGCATTTCTTCTTCACACCAAGTGAAGTTTTTAATATGCGATTCGATTTCTTCGTTGATCGCTTCCTCCCAATGTTCTGCTTCTGGACCCGATATTGCCTCCGTATATGTTTGTGGCTCTTCAATTGCCAACATCGCATGACAAATCGCATTGCCAAACCTCGCAGGTCGTTTTAACGATTCACGTGGTCTCAATGTTATTCCATCTTGTTTTACCGATTTGAGTTTTTCTTTATCAGATGATTCTTCAATTTGTTTATCATCCTCTTCACTGTTAGTTTGATCTGTCCGCTCTTCGTTATCAGGATTCACGTCGTCTCCCAATTCAACAGTTGTCAATTCGAAATCCCCGACTTCGTTATCAAACTTTACATTTGTAGCATGCGTGAACTTCCTCGTTTCAGGATCAAACAATTTGTAATTATTTGATTCTCCTTGGTACCCGACAAAAATTCGACGAACTGCCTTTTTGTCTAATTTACGTCGTAATGCTTTCGACACTTGCGAATAGCATGTTGTACCAAATACATGAAAGTTTGTAATGTCTGGTTTTCTCTGGTGCCACAATTCGAACGGTGTCTTGTTTTTGCTCTTCACCGTTGTAATTCGATTCAGAATTTGAGCTGCCATCAATACCGCTTCATTCCATAAGTACTTCGGTATGTTCCTTGCGTACATCATTGAACGTGCACTTTCCATCAGCGTTCTGATTTCGCGTTCCGCCTTCCCGTTCTGCTCTGGGTTGTACGGTGCTGTTGTCTCGTGTACAATTCCTCTGTTCTTAAATTGTTTAAGCAGAAAATCATTGACAAATTCTCGGCCATTGTCAGATTTTATTACTTTGATTTCTGAACCAAATTTTGTCTTGGCCATATTACAGAATTCAATAAGTCGTTCGGAAACTTCTTCTTTGTTGCGTAGTGTATATACTGTTCGAAACTCAGTTGCGTCGTCCTTTAAGACCATGAAATACTTAGCACCATTAAGTGCTATTTCTTCGATTGGGCCGCATACGTCTGTATGAATTACCTCTCCTGCCTTCACATTTTTTGGAATCGCTGAATGAAAAGGTCTTCTTGCCTGTTTCCCGTATTGACATGCCTCGCAGAAGAACTTCGTATCGTCGCTGAGCTCTATATTCGTTACTGCATTATTCCTAATCATTTTCCATAACGTTTCAACACTCGCATGACCCATTCTTTCGTACAGTAGTTTTAGTGAAATCTTCTGAGCTATGCAGGCTTGTGATGGCCATACTTGTCTAAATTTCATCTTGTATAGGTTCGTGTTCCAGAATCCATATGCATAGATCTGATTATCTCGAATTACCTTGACATGCTCCTTACATGTTATTATCTTATAATTGTTATCTGTTGCGGCTTTAAAACTGAATAGGTTCTTACCTAGTTCTGGTATCCAACGAACATTACTAATAGTTACAGTTTTCCACTGGTCATTTACCCAGGCCTCAACTTTTACTTGACCAATACCTTTTACAGTCAGCCTTCTGTTGTCTGCTAGACCAATTGTTTCATTTATTCCTTCTTCTTCCAATGACCAGAATATTTTTCGATCAAATGCCATATGGTAACTCGCTCCGCTGTCCGCAATCCAGTCCTGTGGGCTTACAACTACATTCGCTTATCGTTCTTTGGGTGTACTGTTTATAATATGCTTAAAACTACAAAATGCATGATATCCTAACAAAATTACCTTTTTAAAAAAAGGTAAAAAAGCGCCAAGTAAACGCGCTAGTAGTTTGTACCAAACTATACCTTGTAATGTCTGTATCTTGAAAAAACCCAAGTGGTAATGTCTATGTATTCTAGTTCAAGGATTTTTCTATTCTAACTCAAGTGGTAGTAGCTTTAATTCTTCTTAACAAAATAATTATATCACAAAATTGCGATACCTAACTCAACCCAAGTGATATGTATTTTAAAAAAAAAAATGTTTGAAATCTTTAATTTGCGCCAATTACAAAGAGAATACATGATTAGAATTTTATAAGATAAAAAATGTTTAAATCTAAGAAGAATTAAAGAGTTAATGGTACAAAATGAAAAAAATTTAATCAAAATATAAAAAAATTTTATGTAAAAAAACTTGGCGCTGCTAAACTGAATAATGAAAACAATGAAAACGATTTATAAGTAGTAATGGAGAATACAATTTATAAGTAGTAATACAGAATTTAATTTGAATATTACATTAAGATTACAATAGAACACAAACTTTTCGAGGTCTGGCAGCGCCAAGTTTCTTTACATAAAAATTTTTTTTATTTTAATTAAATTTTTTCATTTTGTACCATTAACTCTTTAATTCTTGTTAGATTTAAAACTTTTTATCTTATAAAATTCTAATCATATATTCTCTTTGTAATTGGCGCAATTTAAAGATTTCAAACATTTTTTTTGAAAAATACATATCACTTGGGTTGAGTTAGGTATCGCAATTTTGTGATATAATTATTTTGTTAAGAAGAATTAAAGCTACTACCACTTGGGTTAGAATATTTTTTTTTAATGAAAGATACTACCACTTGGGTTTTTTCGAGATACAGACATTACAAGGTATAGTTTGTATATTATGTACAATAATATATACAATATATACTTGTAATACGAATAGGCAGTGAAAGCACAACGACATCGATATATATTTGTCGATATTTATAATAACTTGAATAATATATTTTGATAATTAATGCGAAAATGGTGACATCCACTCTTAAAGAGGCGGTGTTAAATCGATAGTCGAATTTATTGTTGCCTCTTTTCCGCGATGCCGATTGGTTATTTAGAGCTCGATCGCGTCGCGCGCGTGACTTCGTGTTTGTACGTCATGAGCGGATGTCATCTTACATTTTAATGGTTATATACAGGGTGGACCATTTAAGTTGATAATGCGAAATATCTCAAAAACGAAGCGTTGGAGAAAGAAATGTTGTAAATAAAAGTTAATTGACTTTAGGGGGGAAAGCAAATTGCATGATTTATGTTTTTTTTTTAAGAATGTTTTCAAGCTCATTTATTTGATATCAGCACCCCCATGAATATTTTTCATTAATTGCTAAGCGGGATATGATTGTCCACGATTTGTCCACATTTGTCCAACCACAATTTTATTGAATATACGATTAAATAAAAATTGAACTTTTTTTCGCCAGTAAATAATAAACAGAAGACTCCTTTACTTCGACCAAACTGGCAATATTTATTTAGTTGATTAGTACAACATTTTGACCGCGATTCCGGTCTTTATCAAGTGCATAACATTGTATTTATCTCACAAGAACATTTC
>NJRL01000184.1:213790-231564 GCA_003063815.1 Aphaenogaster rudis
CCCGGATTGTAGGGAGGTCCAGGTTCGAATCCTGGCTGAGGTAAAATTTTTCGCAACAAATTCTTTACATTATAATTAATTCTACTCTCTTTAGAAAAGACCAAAACCCATGGTCGAAAAAGCGTCGCGATTCGCGATATATTAATTTAAATTAAGAACTGGCCAGTTAAGTCGAAACAAAAATCTCTTGTGTGGTTTGATATTTACTGGCGAATAATATCCTATCTCTTGCCTAAAAATATAAGTTAAAAGACTTATATCGCAATGCACTGCATATAATTATTGCGATTTTAATGATTATTCGATAAAGATTCCACCCGCCAAGAAAATAAAAATAACACATAAATTTTTATTTATGTGTTCTGCATATCTCTCGTGTATTCAAGAAAACTACCAACTCATCGAAGTTGTATTATTACTTCTTCAAGAAAATAAGACATGAACAAATGCAAAGTCAAAAATGCAAAATTGTTATTTCAAAGCGAATGTCTTAATAAAATATTGATTATATATGTAATAAATTAAAATTAATATTTATGTACAATCTCACTTTTAATATCCTATCTTTTGTATGTTTTCAAATATCGTTTCTCTCAAGTGTGGAAAGGAGCGAGAGGAGAGAGAGAGAGAGAGAGAGAGAAAATGTATAATATATAAAAATATATAGAAATATGTTTATTAAATTGTCAAAATACCATTCTACGAATTTATCTGCATTTTACAACTGAAATGATTGCGCAGTAATTTAGCTGCTAATTAACGACATATTCGCGTCCCGCATCTCTACCAGCAATATGACGGCCGGATTTCACGTTTATTTGTTTATTTAATACGAATACGAGCTGCTGGCGGCATAATTCGATCATCACTTCCGCTTGCAATGCATGTAAACAATTATCGAGTTACCACCGATTGCGTTGTCTCAAAAACAAATTAATCCAATTTTGTAACTAAAATTATTTTTTGTTAAGATTGTCTTTAATTAAAATAATTTTTATGTTAAATAAAAATATATTTTATAAAGGTATGCGTACATATATATCGTTACGCTAATCTCTCTCTCCGCATTAATTATAATTTTATATCAAATTTATCTTGACTTAGACTTTAATTTTTTGAGAACAGCAAAATTCTTTTACAGTTTTTTAATGAAGAAATAATTAATGTTTAAACTTAGTTAAACACGAAATTGCAGTCACTTATCGAATAGCGGAATTTGAAATATTTGTTTAATATCGCAATTAATTGCAATATCAATGTTTTGAGACTCACAATTAGATTTTACATGCTAAAATGTAATTTCAATCTAAATATATTTTAGTTTTGGAAATATCAACATATAATATGAAGTCACAACAATAATTGTTAATCTTTAAATAAAACTGTAAAAAATATAGAATTAAAAAATTCAAATAATATGTAATTTATTTATTTTATTTATTGTAATATTTTAATAATTTTTGTGCAATTAATTTGATAATAATTATTGTCTGATTGACAATGATAAGAACAAAAGTCCGTAACGTACATACATATAGTGAAAACTTTCGAAAGGGGGCGTATCGCAAGCACAGTTTAATATTTGAGCTTTGTCGGTTGCACTTTGAAGCAGTGCGGCGATGCGCGATGTAACGGCACTAATTAATTCGATAAAATGATGTCATAACGCAAATTAGGACGTTCCACAGGACGGCTGTTTATGCACATTATCGATTGTGTATGCAGTCTGTAGCGCAGATATATGTTGTATGCGTTACAGATATTAAGATAAAATAATTCTTTCTTTTATTTTGCAAGATTCAGTTTCTCATTTTTCGCATTTTACGTTCTTAAAATGTATTGTTCTTAATATTCTAACATTTAAGATGGGCAGGCGACAACGTGAT
This sequence comes from Aphaenogaster rudis, assembly GCA_003063815.1. Classification (NCBI taxonomy): domain Eukaryota; kingdom Metazoa; phylum Arthropoda; class Insecta; order Hymenoptera; family Formicidae; genus Aphaenogaster; species Aphaenogaster rudis. Next base: position 215,677 of record NJRL01000184.1, read on the forward strand.
CAGAGTTCAGCTCTTATCCGTAAGTGGCATGTTTCGTAGAAGAAACGACGAGGGTGCGCGTGTACCTTCTTCCGCTCTGTATGAACTCTTCAACGCACAACGTGTTAACTACAAAGAAGATTATATATAATAAAGTTTCGTTCGTTTACAATAATTCGTTCACCACTGCTTATAATCCGCTCCTGAATAACCACGGATTCGAACAACAGATTTACCTCGGAACATCTCTTATGATATTAGATTTAGAATTTATAAAAATATTTGCAATCTTACAAGACATTAATAAACGTCACTAAAATTTTAAACTTTGTGTTAATACATTGTCGGTACTCGTATTCAGCGGAGAGAATACTATTCGAATACCGTTAGATTCAATTGATTCTATTGTGTAAAATATATAACAGAAAATAAAAGTAACTTTCTCGTTCTCCAAGTTCGTAAGATGAATATAGAGCATTATTTCTTCGTAGAAAAACGCACTAAAAGCACGAAAAGTTACCTCGTACAAGTGATTTGTTTCGTTCGCACCATTTTCCTTTGACACAAAGGAATTCACCTCCTTTTGCAAGGAAGAAAAGCGAAGGAATGTTTATTACTCTTGAAAGTTGTCGACGAATTGTCACACGTGAGAGACTCAATCTGCGCGTTAGTTCTTTGCGAGAAACGAATCACGAGAGCCCGAATTGCATCGTTACTCATTATGGCTTAATAAAAATGTTCTTTCTCCTCCTTATAAAGAAACCTATACTTGGTTCATGACAATAGAATTCTTAAATAATAAAAAAGGAAACGCGCTTTTTCCGCTTGACGGGATTTCTTGTAGGACAATCGCAAAAGTTTAAACAGATGAGATCCTCTTTCACGAGAACTTGTATTGGAGAGAAATCGTAATAAGAAATACGAAATCAATGGACGAAGTCTGCGAAGCTAAGGATTATCAAAATTCACATTTCACTGAGTTAAACTTTATAAGAAAAAAATATTAGTATTTTAAGTTATAATAGAAGTAACAGACATATAATAGGGAAATAAAATAGAATATATATAAGGATATAGATTTATATATATATATATACTAGAACATTACAAAGCGCGTGCTATTAATTCTCGAATATTATATATTTTAAATGATATGATTAATAACATAATTTATTTAATGAGAAAGAAACTGTTAGAATTCACATTGATTTGGCAATCGCAAACGACACATATGAAACAAGCCGAGACGTGGTAACACAATAGCCAATCAGCATCGTGGAAAAAAGGCTTCAACGCTTCGATATATTTGAGTTTTTGATAACATGTCTTTTTTAAAAGGGGATAATATCTATATATATTGATTTATATATGTAGATAAATAAAAATATAAAATATACATATTATCATAAAAATATTCTATAATATGGAAAGATATGAGGAGATTAATTTTCGCAAAACTTTCTATTTTTAAATTATTTGTAATATATATTATATATATGTATGTATGTATGTACGTATGTACATCACATTCTATTTTAGCATTTGTAAGTATAAAATGTAATACGTACATTCGTAAAGTTTTCTGTAACATTGAGGCAAGAAAAATTTTTCTTGTGAAGACAAGAGAAGACTACTTGCCAATATAAATTGGCAGATCGATGTAATTTTACCTGCAGGCATTTTGCCAGGACAGAGCAGAATATACTACAGATAATCTGGTGAAGATAAACAGAAGTCTATTATAACTTCCAAATGCTGCAGGATAATAAACTTATTTCCATCCTGTGCAGAAATAGCGAATTAACGACTGACTAATTCTCATGATATAACGATGTTTAAAATAAGATTGCCTTTCAAGGAAAGCAAGTCTTTAGTGTTGTCAAATAAATTCGCGACGCCTTGGAAGACTCGAGCGAGTTTCTCATTAATAAGAAAAATGTAGTCATCAAGACATCTGGATGGAAGAAGATGCAATTAAAGTACTAAGAAAAAATATTTTTTGTGCTTTTGTGATCCCTAAAAGGATAGCTATTGTATCGATAACAATTTTTCTTCCATAGCTAAGAAAGCTGCTAAAGTATGCCAAACTTTATTCAATGATTATACACACACATACACAATCTTATACCGACATTCTGTATTCGCACACCAAAGTTCGCCTTAATAAGCAACACGCCATTCACTGTTCGCTCTGGAAAGGACAGCAAAAAGCGCATCCACACTCCATCCATTCCATAGATATTTTCATAATAAATAGAAGGCTACGAATGATAAAGTTTCGAGGCCATAGTTAAGACAAAATTTCCAGAATAGACACGCCAGCTACAAGATGAAATAACGTTATCCGAAATAATTTATCAGTTTGCTATAAATACTCTTGTGTATGATTTTCCAAAATTATTTTCAAAAATAAAAAATATAAGATATAAAAAATTGATTGCAGTAATGAAAGCCGAAAAGAGTATAAAAATTGTTTCTAAAAGTAAAAGCTAAAAAATAGAAAAATATTTTTTTCGTAAATGCTATTTGTACGGTAAACATTTGGTATTATTAAAAAGTGTCAAGGTCTACTGCGTCAGTTTTCATTTACGAATTTTTTCGTGAAATTGAAATTGATTTTTCTTTAACAAAGTTACAAGACTGCCTGCAGTTTTTGAGTTGCAAGTTGAAAGTCAAGCTTCATGGATGTGAAAAAAAGCAATAAAAAATGTTATCCTTACTTATTTTAAATAACGATAATTCATTTAATAATTAAATATTCTTAACCGTTTTAAATAATGAAAATCCGAATTTTCTTAATCTTGACATTAATTTAAAATTTTGCTTTTAACATTATTAAAAGAAAGATGTTAAATGTCATGTATAAAATAAGTTGAGGAATTTTTTACCTATTTTAAAAAAAGTTAGTAGCAATTGGTCAAAGAATCGGTAAATGAAAAGAAGTATATATCCGGAACAACCTGTACACAAGCTTTCATTCTCAATACACCTAATTCTTGAGTTTATCATTGAAGAGAGCTCTTAATTGGTGCACAAGCTTCTCGTTCATTGAGGGGAAAAAATATAGAGAGAGAAAAGCGGAAGTTGCACAACGAAGAGATGCCGACGGATCGATGAAAATGAGTCACCCGGTGTGGTGTCCCGGCGGGTCTACATAGGTAAATAGGTTAGCGCCATTGAGCGTGCGCCCTTAAGGCCGCTTCTTCCTTACGGACCGCTTACTGAATCGATAGAGAGAGGAGAAAGCGCGCGAGATGTCCCTATGCGAGAATAGAAAATCCTTCGTGGCTCGTACACGCGGTGGAATGATTCTATCAGCTACAATTTTCAACTTCTACACAGCTTTCTACAGTGCGCACATAGAGTGTTCTCCATTGTCAATTTCTCTGGACGAAAGTAATACAAACTTATCGAGAAAATTAATAGCCTGTAAAATAGAAGCAGAAATAAGAAATAATCGTAAAATTAATTGCGCAAATAAAATATTAATCGTTAATTCAAAAATCGACAGTACAATGAAAACAGAGATGTTTATAAAACTCGAAAAAGATTCAATGATTGTGGAATCAAGGCATTTTCTCAATTCTTTTTTTCAAATCATCGAGCCTTTTTTTCAATTTTTATAAATAACATTTATCAAATCGGTTAATAATGGATTAATAATAATTTTATTAATAATTAATAATAAATATAAAATATATATGAGTCTTAAAACAAAGTTTTGTTCACATGATAAACGTGTAGCATTAGACTTTCCATTTCTTTATCTTGGTCAAGACAGATTTTTGGCAATTGTTATGAGTGATTTTGGGGGAAATTCCTAGGGCAAGACCCTTTTGTTAAGCGCATTTCCAGCCCATGAAAGTTTTCGATATATATAATTCTTCTAAAAATATCATAAAGAACGCAGAATTGTCCAGGAGGGGAAATTTCTCGTAAACATGGAACTTACAAGCGACAGCTACCCTTTTGGTATTTAATAGCGCAGGTGCATGAGAGGCGAAGGGGAAATAGAAAAGTGCGCGAGAAAATAAGAACGGCAAAATTGATGAGAAAATAATAAGAGCGAAAACCAACACCGTCTTTCTGTGCATTCCGCGTGAATTTTCTATACCTCGACTGCTTCCCCGGCTGCGCCATCGCCTTAAATCGAATCTGCAGTTATAGTTGCAGCTGCAACCGCAACGCGCTAGGCAAAGGTCACAGTAATGTTTAAAAAGAATTTCGCGGATTTTTTAAATTGAGAACTTGTCCAACATAATACTATATTTTTCATTAGTACAATTAATAAAATACGCTAATTTAAATTCTAAGACGATAAAAATTTGGTCAAATATTTTAGAATCATTTTGCAATGACATGATAAATTGTCTATCAATTAATAATCCCTGTTATTTATTACATTATTATATTATAATTATTAACGTTCACTTTAATATTCTCTCTTATTTTCATATGATATTTTCTTAATGATTTTTTTACTACTTATTTAGTTTGAAATTATGTTGATATGTTCGAATATTTTCTTGTTAAAGTCAAGTATTGAAATTTTGTTTATTTGTATATATTATTATGCAATGACGTCCGACTAGAGATAGAAATGCGGAAAGAATATCGCAAACGAGGAACGAAGAAATGCGTCAAGAATAAATAGGGTGGAACGGCCTGATTGGAAGAAGCAGAAAGTAGAATTGACGTTTCATTTCTGTATAGTTTCGTTTGAGTTCCTCCGCGTATCTCTTATCTCCGTTATGTTTCTCTTATCATTGCCCGATCGTGCAATTCACGATGTGTTCCAACATTTATCCCTAATGCTTCCAACCTCAAGGCGATGAACCTAAAATTATGTTACAACGAAAAATACAGATGTATAAAAGATAGCATATATATAGAATATAAATTTATACAATAATTTATATAGATTTAATATATAAATTTTGTTTAAATAATAAAATTTAATATTTTACGATTATTTAATCATTTAGATTACATAAAGGTTATTGCAAAATTTTTGTAAGAGAAAGAAAGAAAGATTTATTCAAAATCTTTTTTAAGACTTCAGTATTCGTACAGTGAGATCAGAAACGGATAAAAAAGTTCCATCGCCTGTTATTACTTTTCTTCCTCTTGACGGGAAAAATGTCCTTTAATGTTTCGTAATCGTTGCTACGATTACGAGGGTTGATTTTGCGGGCGTGGAAGAAAGACTACCGACTTCTTCCGCAGCTTCCCAAACCAGAAAAGAAAAGAAACACGAGGCCATCTCACTGTTAAAGCCAACAACGCCCACTACTTATTTCGTAACGGCTTTTACGCCAATGCGGAATATCCGCTGTTGCAATGTTGACTCGTTTCAAGAGGCTGACTTCGCGGTTTCGTCCAATAGCGTTCGTTAATTGAATTTTTTTAACAATTAGCTCAGTCTAACAGAGACAAAAATATTTTATCCGCTTGATACGATTTGTATAAGCATAATTGCACATAATATTCTTTAAAATTACAGAATATCTAATTAAAATGGGAAAAAGCTGAGAATATTTTAAACATAATTGATAAAATTATTCAATAAATATAAAATCAAGTTAAATTCATAAACAAAATAAAACAGATATAAATTCACGAAATTTCATATTTAAAATTATTCTACAAAAATAAATATAAAATATTGCACATATTATTTCTTATAAAATAGACAAAATTTATGTTTAAGGATTGCCATTAATGAGATTGTTATTAGGAAGAAGATATTTCCTAATAAGCATAATTAACTATACCACCGTAACTATGAACTTTACAATAGATAAGTCTTTGAACCAAACCTAATATTAAACTTTCCGAACTACTCAGATATCGTTCTGGTTTTCAACGAGAGAGAGAGGGGAGAGAGAGAGAGAGAGAGAGAGAGAGTCTACGAAGGAGCGACGTATTATTAGCGATTCGCCGTTAAGTCTTGCTTGTTTCTAGATGACCTAATTTCTACCGCGTTTATCTCGAGCCGCCTATAGTTCTCTGTTGACAATTCGATCCTGTTCTCTCTCGTATTGCGAGGGCACACATCGAGATATGAACCATGCATACGCGCGCGTCGATTCTGGACGTTCGCCAATGACCCTACTACCTTTCGGTTCGATATTCCAACTGACTTCCGGTCGCTCACAGTATTCCCCTCTGTTTTTCTTTTCTGCTGCATTTCATCAGCGTTTCGTCACCAATCGCGCATACATCGAATACCGAACACGTGTCACCAAATGCCATAAACTGAAATCAATCATGGAAACGGTTTTTCAAACGCATGAAATAGTTTTACAAAATGTTAATTTTCTTGCTATGCTCAGATTACAAGTATAATTTGCTAAGAAAAAAATTTTTATTTATTCTTTCGCGTTACATGCATAACGAGATAATATGTGTGTGTTGGTGTGTTTGTTATCGTTAAATACTTAGGTACGAAGATATCAATTCTTTGTAACTTATAATAAATTTCTATTTTAAATTAATTACAATATAATATTTTTTAAAGCTTTATTTTAAATTAATTATGAAATATATCCTTTGTCTCTTTTATCTCTTTCTAAGTTAGAAAAAAATTCATACATTCAAATTAACATCTTTTAATTCTATTTTGTTTATAATCAACGGTTATAATAACAGTTGTAATTTTAATTAAAAATTAGTATCTACATTCTTTTATAATTAGTACGTTGAATTAATTAGCAGCATATAAAGATTGTAAGTAACAAGAAGATAGACGCAGTAAACAGTCGTACAAAAGTAAAAAATTTGACGTCAGTCGCGTCGCCGTCGAGCCGTGAAGGCTTGGATTATGTATTAATAATGCGCCTATCGACTTTCCCATCAAGTCTCAACTAGCAAAGTTGTTGCAATGCCGTTTAGAGCTATTTTTGGCCTTTGGCCTTGAAGCCACCCCGCTTAAAAGGGCAAGACCCGAATAGTTCTTATCCGCAGGATAACGTCTCTCGTGACGAGGCGTACGTGATCCGCCGTAAGCTAACACGTGGACCCCGTTACGAGATCCGAGATAGCCTGTCTGCGATCGTACTACTTCGAAATTTCCGCAATTCAAAAAGATAAAACTATTCTATTTATGCGTACGTGTATAAGAAATATAATGAATAATAAAGATAGAGAGAGAGAGAGAGAGAGAGAGAGAGAGAGAGAGAGAGAGAGAGAATATAATAAAAATAAAAGTAATAAGTACAGTAAAACCGTTTATAATAACTGTATGTATATATTTTTTTTCTTTTCTCTTTTGCTCTTTTTATTTTTCTTGTCTTTGGTTTTCTGAAATTTCTACTAAAATTTATCAAGTGTTACAATAGGAGAGAGAGAGAGGGGGAGGAGCTCTCTCTCTCTCTTTCTGTGTTTTTTCTTTCAAATTATATTCAGTTACTCTGCGAAAATTCATATATTCCGCTGAACTACGTTTCCATCAGTTTTTCCTTCACCTTTCCCACGAATCGGATGGAGCTCTCTCGCGTTTTCTCGAACCGCATTTCGAAAAGAAACCTCACCGATGTTAATAGACTATATCACACTATTTTATGCTCAATACTATTTTATTCTCAATAGTGTATACAACATCAAAATATTGAAATGCGTTTGCAGAAGTTTTTTCGAACAGGAATCGTTGGAGAGTACACATTTATCTTTGAAGAAAACGCTAAAGAAGAAAAAGAAATCCTTTCCTCGTGGGAACCATGCCGCGTAAACAAGATTGGTAACATTTGAAGTATTATTATTAATGACTTTAATAATATTTTGCATATGCTATCAATAATCGATCAAGAATCTTACAATCTTGATAAGAATAGAAGAAAAAATAGAGGAAAAAATCAAAGGGGCTCAGTAGCAACTGAGCCGCAACCAACAACGTAGAACTACGTCAACTGTCGCTATTTCTTGGCACTTTCTCTTTTTTTGGTAACAACTTTTTTTGAACGATGGGCAAACAAAAATTTTGGGTGGACAAACGTGGACAAATCGTGGACAATCGTATTACGCTTAGAAATTAGTGAAAAATGTTCATGAGGGTGTTGATGTCAAATTTTTTCCTATTTTTTAATTTAGACATAATTTCTTTTAAAAGGTGAGCAAACGAAAATTTTGGGTGGACAAATGTGGACAGATCGTGGACAAACGAATGCCACCTGAATTTTCCAAAAATGTATATTTCGGGGTGTTGATGTCAAATTTTTTCCAATTTTTTTATTTGGTCATAACTTTTTTTTAACGATGGGCAAACGAAAATTTTGGATAGACAAACGTGGACAAATCGTGGACAAACGAATACCACCTAAATTTTATAAAAATTTGCATTTCGGGGTGCTGATGTCAAATTGGGAAAAAATTTGACATCAGCACCCTCATGATCATTTATCATTAATTTCTAAGCGGGATACGATTGTCCACGATTTATCCACGTTTGTCCACCAAAAATTTTCATTTGCCCATCGTTCAAAAAAAAGTTATGACCAAATTAAAAAATTGAGAAAAATTTGACATCAGCACCACGAAATGCAAATTTTTATAAAATTCAGGTGGCATTCGTTTGTCCACGATTTGTCCATGTTTGTCCACCCAAAATATTCATTTGCCCATTGTTAAAAAAAAGTTATGACCAAATTAAAAAATTGGAAAAAATTTGACATCAGCACTCCGAAACACAAATTTTTATAAAATTCAAGTAGTATTCGTTTGTCCACGTTTGTCCACCCAAAATTTTCGTTTGCTCACCCTTAATAAAAAGTTATGACCAAATTAAAAAATTGGAAAAAATTTGACATCAGCACCCCCATGAACATATTTCATTAATTTCTAAGCGGAATACGATTGTCCACGATTTAGTTTTTAATGTCTAGATGTTCTAATTCGCTCCGTTGTTTTTGGTGTCTAGGTGTTCTAATTCGTCGAATTCCATGTCTACGTGTCCCAGGACAAAGACATCGAATTCCAATAATCAGAACACTTAGACACCAAAAACTACGGAGCGCACTATCTGTACCATGTCATCGGCATCCTGGGACACGTAGACATCGAAATCGATGTATTAATACCTCTAGACAACAAAACTATGGAACGCACACTCTGGACCTCGTCGTCGGCGACCTGGGACACGTAGACATCGAATTCGAAGTATTAATGCACTTAGACACCGCACACTACGGTGCGCACTAACTAGTGCTCGTCATCAGCGCCCTGGGACACGTAAACCTCGAATTCGAAGTATTAATACCTCTAGACAACAAATTCTAACCAAATTCAATACCAACGATCCTTTAATCGCTTTACCAACGATATATTCACTAATTATCAACCTTAAAACGGCGTGCGGCGAAAAAAACGCAAGAAAAGCTTAACTTTCTGGAGGGTTGAAATATGTTTTATTATAAATGGGACTCTATAAGCTAACGAATGAGATATTATTTATTACTCTACGATTATTAGCTTCGAAGATATAAGCGTTCAAAGTATGACATGTTTTCGTTGCAATCACAAGAAATTTAGCTTAACTTTCTAACGCTACTATATCAAAGGGTTAAGGGATGGAGGGTTAAAACAATTTTATTATAAATGGGACTATATAAGCTAACGAATGAGATATTATTTATTACTCTACGATTATTATATAGTTGCGAAGATATAAGCGTTCAAAGTGTAACATGTTTTCGTTGCATCCGTGGTCATTTCGTTGCACGCGAGGGTCAACCCTACCCTGGAGAAAGACGTAGTTCTACGTCAAAAGATTAGCAAATAATGTGTTATTTCGAATGCAGATTCTTAGTTCCTAGAAATACAGAAAGACTTCTATCGCAATGCACTTCATATAACTATTAAAATTGTAACGACTGTTTGATAAAAATTTCACGCGCAAAAAAAGTATGTACAAGTTTATGTGTTTTGCATATCTCTCGATCGTATATTCAAGGAAACTGTCAGCATCGTCAAAGTTGCATTATTACTTTTCCCCTGTTTAATAATCCACATAAACTTTGATAAAGAAATAAATATTTAGATATAAATGTAAATAGACACACACTCACACACATTGCCAAAGTTTGTATTTGATATAAAAGTCATATTTTATGATTACTTCATGCAACGATATGTTCGATGCATTTGAATAACGATAAATTGACGAATTCCTAAAAGCGATAAAATAAAATTTTCATTCGCAAAAATAAATTATTGTTCTGCGTGATTCACGATCTTTAATTTATATGTATATAAAGTCACGCGTTTTTTAATTAATAGAATATTACTTCGGTAAATATACAAATATAAAAGTCAATATATAGCAGCATGCTTAATTTAAACTAAGAAATATGAAAATTATAAAGTTCATAACCATCTTTGAGATAATTGCAACATTAATAGATATTATTTTAGATAATAGATTTAATCTCACTATTTCTGATTTATGCAAAATCTATTAATTTATTCATTTTAAATTTAACATATAAATACTTTTATAATTTCAGGATGTAAAGTTCTAAAAAAAATTATAGATTTCTTAATTTTAATATAGTAATTTATATGCAAATCAAAGAGTGAGAAAGAAAAGTGAGTGTAGAGTTATTGCCATTAATGAATGGTAATCGTAGTTAGCGGTGAACTTATACCCATAAGTGATTGATATTAAGATTACTTCTAAGTTTAATTTTGTTATATTAGTATAAGTTTAGTAATATTTTTTTGACACTGGAAAAAGATTTATAACATTAAGTTTTTATATGGATACTCTTAAATCTGATACTCGATCTTAAGCTCTATTTCTACACTCACTTTTCTTTCTCTTTCTTTAATTTGTATATAAATTACTACATAAAAATTAAGAAATCTATAATCTTAGAACTTTACACCCTGAAATTATAAAAAAGTATTTATATGTTAAACTTAAAATAAATAAATTCATAGATTTTGCATAAATCAAAAAGAGAGAGAGAGAGAGAGAGAGAGAGAGAGAGAGAGAACGAACTGCAGCATTGATATGTTATGGTACAGTTATGTTGAAATTGTTTTATGATTAATATAAAACCATTTTAAATAAATATATTACATTTTTATTATCATATAATTTATAAAAATATTTTTTTTTGTATCCTAAGGCAGTTAAATCGTTGCAAGGTTAGTGGAAACTACAAGGTTACTGAAAAATAAAACATGAGCAAATGTAAAATCTTTTTTCCAAAACAAATGTCTCAATAAAATATTAATCATACAAATAAGAAATTTTAATTAATATTTATATATAATCTCACTTTAATATTCTGTCTTTTTTACATTCTCAAATATCGTTCATCTCGAATAAGCGAACGAGAGAGAGAGAAATTTACAAAATTAGTAAATTAATATTGTTTATATCTACATCCATTTAATATTAGAATAATATAATGTAGTCAGCAATATTAATAAATAATACAGATAATAATATTAACTTAATAATACGTATTAATGTTTATTTGATTGCTAATAAACGTCAACAACTGCGAATTAATTTAAATCAGGAGCAATTAAAATTAATACTCCACAGATCGCAAATTAAAATCTCATATTTAAGCACGATAAATGTCAATAATCCCCGAAAATTTCTTAAAACTCAATTTTTCTAAACTAGGGAAAGGAAATCCTTTTTCAACATATCTTAATCAGCAATTCCCATAAATATTTCGTAAAACTCGCTGTCTCACTTTGTTCTTTTTTTTCGTTCTACCTAAGTCTCGGTTAACAGCAAAACTAGGTCTTTTCGATTCGCTTCGAGGATCGTATCTTTAAGCCGGCAATTTATACCCCCTTTGGAAACCGAGCACACGCCATCGAGACAAAGCCTATCCGCAGATGTATGAAAAGAAAAAGTGGGATTGATAGTAGATGGGAAGGAAAACCCCACAGAGATTACGGGCCTGGGACGTCGTTCTATTTTCGGTACATCAGAACTCCTTTCAAGGATCGCTAAATCGAGACCTCTATCCCTTTGTAATGTCCAAGGTATTTCTTCAGGGACGTTTAATGATCTTCATGACTTGATGGAATTTATAAGAAGACTAAGAATTTTTAACTTTATTAACTGCTCTTTTTTAATATAATTAAATAATATATCTTATTACTAATTATAGATATTTAAATTATTAATTTGAAGTGAATTATATTTCTATTATATATATATATATATTAAAAATTGTTTTATTACACGTATCGATCTAATGTGTTATGTATGTTATGTAATGACTACCGATATTCTAATTTCCGAACAATTTCCTCCATTTCTTGTCTCCATTTAAACGAATTGTACTGCAATAATACAACAATCGATAAATGTGATATAAAAATAGCGGAATATTTAGGGTATAATCTAGAGAGAGAAAGAGAGGCAATGATCTTTGACCGTGGACGAGAATACGACTTCTCGTTCGATTCAGTCAAGGGCGAACAACAAGCTTCCGGTTTTCTAAAGCTTTCCTTCTCGGAGAGCTTTCAGTGTGGAAGGATATATACGTTTGTTGCACGAAACCATTTCCTCCAACTCGAGGAAACGAACATGATTATGGAAGCGCCATTATGGCACCTAACCCCACTTGTCTCGAAAATAAAAGGCGCTAGATTGCAAGGACCCTGTCTTGCGAACTCTTTTGTGCACTTCTGTATTAAGTATTTCCTTCATTTACAAGGTGTTTTAGAAAGTTAGCTTACAATGTGAACTCTTTGATTAATTTAGAATCTGTTATTTATTTGAAAACTTATTTTGGCATCCACTTTTTTCATAGAAATATATAATATGCAAATATATATAAATATATTTTAAGTATTTCTATTAATTCTGCATAGCATAATTATATAAATTTTCATTGAAAAAAGAAATGAAATCAAAATCAAAAAACATATTTAAAAAATGTTAATCATTGTCGGATAAAACAAGAAAATTATCTTTAAAAACTGAAATTAATAATTGCTATCAAATATAAGTATTGAAAAATTCAATAATCAATAAAAAAAATTACAAGGATATTACGATTAATTTTCTTATAAAATACGTTTTGCGATATCAGCAAGCATGTGTAATACTTATGTTCCACGCACGTGTCATGAAAGAATAATAGTGCGGCACGTGAAACTTAAATTGGCCGTACCGGCCAAGCGGAAAATTCATCCTTGAGTACATCCTACGCATAAAAAACGACGCGGTATCATTAAATTCCCATGAACATTCTATCGATGTTCGATATCAATGTGTGCCGTCGAATATTACTAAATATTTCAAAGTCGGTTTCTTTCTCTCCCCCTCCCTCTTTCTCCCTCTCTCTTTCTCTTAATAAAACTTTGAAACATTCCGACAAATGAACTTATTGTTTAATTTTAAATAAGAATAATGATAATATGAATTTTTTTAAAATTTAAAATAAATTAAAGCTTAAAAGTTAAATGAAAAGATGACTTATACATGACAATTTAGCAAACTTTTGCACTTTATAAGATCCTTCGATCTTTCAAAATTGTGATGAAGGTTGACATAAAATACTTTGATCAAAGTTATTCGGTACAGAAATGCTGATTAAAATTATGAAATACAAAGGGCTTTACCTTCTCAAAAGGATTTCTGCACATTGAAACGAAGGAAAAGCCAGCCGACTGCGCTTCGCAATGTAACAGCAAAGAAGAACTATTTACATATTCCGACATAGATTGCGATTCGCTATTCCGTGCTTACCGCTTGATGCTGCCTACTTTGTGTGCGCGCAATGAAATACCTTACTACTAAGATATCTTTGAAATATCCTGCATTATATCATTCAGAATTTACAAAAGGCATTTGGAAAACTTTCTTACTTTATTGCTTTGGTATACAAAAATTGACTTCTTTTTTTATTGTGTAACGATCACGACATTCTATATACAAGAGGTGTCGTAATATCTTTAGTAGTTTCTCAAATGATTTTTTGATAAACATTTTTTTGTTTTAATTTCTTAATAGATGATGTATTCTGATTATATTCTCCTAATAGTAACAATTATTTTGTATCTTTGGAATTATATACATACGAAGTATTATAAAACATAACTAATTTTAATCTGACCTCTATCCCTTTCAAAGTAGTTCTCTTCTGCGTTAATGCAGCGATTCCATCGCTTCCGACATGCTTCAAATGCTCCCTGGAAGTCTTTTTGTTGAAGCACGTCAGATACTGTCTGCAATTTGATCTGAATCTTCTCAACCATATCAAGATGCTGCCGCTTAAACTTTAATTTCATTTTGAGAAAAGAAAGTTATATTTATATAAAGATCTAAATCTGGCAAGTAAGGAGGATGCGCGATTGGAAGGACGATTGTCATACTGTTGGCCGCCAAAAACTCTTGCGTTTTGGAAACGGCGTGAGCAAGAGCGTTGTCGTAATGAAGGAGCCAGTTGCAGTCGCGCCACAGTTGCGGTCTTTTGCGACAAACGTTCTCTCTCAACCACTTCAAAACGTTACCTACAGTAAAACTCAGCATTGACCGTCTAATTAGGAGGGACGAATTTCCGGTGCACAATCCTCTTGATGTTAAAAAACGATCAGCATGTTCTTCGTTGCACCTTGCCACCTTCAAAACGTGAGTTTTTGGCGGCCAACAGCATAACGTCCTGCAATTCCTTACTTGCCATATTTGTCTTTGGTGACTTTTTTATTTTTCAAAATAAAATTGAAACTCAAGATATTATAACACAATTGAGAAGATCTAGAGCGAATTGCAGACAATGCTTGACTCGCTTTAACAAAAAGACTTACAGGAAGCGTTTGAAGCATGGCGGAAGCAATGAGATCTGTATCAACGTAGAAGGGAACTACTTTAAAAGGGATGTGGAGGCCATATTTAAATTATAAGTAAGTTTTAAAATTTTTATTAGCTTAGCCCGGTTTCTTTTTTATAGCATCTCGTGTAATATTTTATATATTGTATATTTAATATTTTAGTTTATTTCATTTTAATGTGTTAATTTGTATGCTTATTTTATTTCATTTTCTGAATATCTTATTCATTTCTAATTCTATTTCGTTTCATTTATCCTTAAATTCTTCCATCGTAAAGATACTATGATTAATTACTTATATCAGCCACGAAGAGAAAATCGTTTCGTTAAAATTTTATTCTGCAAACAAATGCAATGGACTGTTACAAATAAATTACCATCAGGCGAGTGAATAGTGAAAATCAAAGAGCATAGGATGTCCTGCAGTGTAGACAGTGATATCTCTGCAACAAATGAACCAATTAGCAGTAGCCATTAATCAAGCTTCATTCAGGGTTTGTCCGCTACTCTCGTAAATACGCCTTTCAATAATAAAAACCTATATAATCGTAGTGCTTTAATAAAATCCGTCGATTAAAAACACAGATTAAATGTCGTACATCATAACTAGTTTAAATGAAATGATTAATTAAACATCAACTAAATTAAATATCCACTAAAAATAAAAAGTGTACAAATTAGAAATTTGCACAGTGCTTCCTCATCAATTTAAAGGGGGTTAAATTAAGAAGAGGCACAATGCATCATCAACATTTTAGTTGGTTCACAAAGCTTCCCCTTTGAGGAAGTTTTTTTATTTCTTCTTTTTTTTAGTTTGGCTTCCTCATAGACTCTATGAGGAAGCCAAACTAAAAAAAAGATAGAGGAAGCTTTGTGAACCAACTAAAATGTTGATGATGCGTTGTGCCTCTTCTTAATTTAACTTTAAATTGATGAGGAAGCACTGTGCAAATTTCTAATTTGCACACTATTTTTAAAACTTTTACAAATAATTTGGCTCCAAATTCAATACCAATCTTGTTTTAATGATACTCTATCGATTAAAAAAAATTAAACTCGATATCTCCACATTCTCAAAAAATTCAAAATTTTCTTAAAAGAGAAC
>NJRL01000184.1:251303-273699 GCA_003063815.1 Aphaenogaster rudis
AGAGAGAGAGAGAGAGAGAGAGAGAGAGAGAGAGAGAGAGAGAGAGAGAGAGAGAGAGAGAATAGAAAGAGAGGAAGCTGTGGTTTCAGTTCGGGTTTCTGTCCGGGAAATAGCTTCCGATTTCGGAAATTGCCGGGCGGAATATTGGTTCTCTCTTCTCGTCGATAATATTTACGATACCTTCCGGTTTCCGTGTGTGGATCTTACTTGGATCCATTAGGTGATGCTTTCAACATATATACAGCGTTGCAATGTATGATGCAATAACTGTTCCATTGAGAATTTTACTTCATAAAACGGATTCGTGAAAGTAGCATAATTTTCGTTCGTACGAGATTCGCGATTATTTATGATTATTTATTCTATAGAATTGAATATGATATCTTTTATGTCCAAAAATTAGTAATAAATTAACAAATAATTGTGATTAAATTAAGGTATGTTTAATTTATTGTTAAATATAACTGCCACCCATATTTTTATATTGGTAACACTTATATCATTACCTACAGAGAATACTTATATTAAGTATTACAGAATTAAGATAATGTAGAATCTAAATGTAAAATGGATAACTATAGAATATTAACGATATAAGTTAATATGAAATAATATTTCGAATTTTAGAAGATAAATCGTATTGTGAAAATATAGAGAATTGAAATAAAGTAAATAATATAAAAAGATATCATAAAACTGTGTGAATAAACTATATGCAATGTATACTTTTTTAATGTATCTGTGAATAATAAATAGTTTAATTTTATTTTATAGATTACTTTGCTTTGAGAATTAACCGCTTTTTAAATTATCATCATGACACATTTCTCGATTAACGAATCGTTTGTACAACTTTTAAAATAGCTTTTTCCAGGGATAATCAATTATTTTTTCTTTACAAAAATAGTTCAACGAAATTTTTATCCTCGTCGTGAGCGAGAAGGAAAAGGTACTGCTGGCACGGATGCACTGTTAACTTGATGGGGTTTAATTGAATTTTCAGACTGTCCGAGTCGACAGATAAAACTACGCTAATGAAAACGCTCGATGAAACGGGCCGGAGCCATATGCAAATCTGTTGATTACTCTCCCGTATATTCGTTCTGTATATTCAAACTCTTTTCGCAGGAGTCCAATCCAAAGACAGCCTTGTATCTGCCTCTTTTTCCTCCTCCTTTCTTTGTCTTTATCTATCTATCTACTTCTATATCTGTAAAATATCCATTAAGTATAAAAATAATTATTCTAAATAAATGAAAATTGTTCCAAGCAAAAGAATTCTCGAGGTATATCAAAATAAAGTTACGTAGACTATCTAAAAACCAATATCCAGTATTTGAAGTAACAAAAATAAAAAATTACCATCTTATTAAGCGAATTAGCAAACTAATAAAAATACGGAGAAAAAAATACGATAGCTATATTTAACCCGTTTGTTCCCGTCTCGCTTTTTATTGAGTCGTTGCGCTTGCAATTTAACAACAATTTCTACAGGCATACACAACTGTGATAACAAAATTCGCGGGCGCCAATATTATTGCGCAAACTTTCACCGATATTTCGCAGCCGCATAATATAACGATCGACCGACACTTCGCTTTAACAATTTAAAATGGAGGGCACCTGATATCACCCACGCCAATTGGTGCAATAATGATTGCATTCGGCAAAGCAATTTCAAGTGAATAGTAATAGCAAATAGTTTTATTTTGTTTTAAAAAACTCAAATTGCTTCAAAATGTCGAAAAATCAAATTAAGGAATGTTGTTCAACGTTAAATACTGTTAATTTTGTAAATATAATTACTAATTTTATTATTTCTTTAAATAATTATAAATTATTAATAATTATAAAGAAAAAAATATATATATACAATTTTAAAATGTTAGTATTAACAAATATTAGGATATAATTAAGTAATAGTATGTAAACGTGTTTAAAAAACAATAAAGTGAAAAACTGAAGAAATGAAATCAAATTCTATAGTCGAAAAAAAACGATGAGAAAATTTAATAAAGAATTAATATAAGGATAATAGTATGATCGACACAACTGGCTAATAAAATATTTATTGTAATGTACTACGTTTCGGCCATGGGTTTTGGCCCTTTTCAAGTACAGAGTTGGTAAATTTCCTTTATAACAATGACATGTGTCCAAGCAACGCCATCAGTTTGAAAAAGGAGAAATTCACAAGGTAAAATCTTTCGCATTGAAAAAACGTTAAACATGTTTAACGTTCACCATGTTAGGATATAGACGTGCTTTTCAATGCAAAAGATTTTACTCTGTGAATTTCTCCTTTTTTAAACTGATGACGTTGCTTGGACACATGTCATTGTTATAAAGGAAATTTACCAACTCTGTACTTGAAAAGGGCCAAAACCCATGGCCAAATCGTAGTACATTACAATAAATATTTTATTAGCCAGTTGTATTGATCATACTATTATTTCTGTTATTTGTTTACTGGCAAAGAGAAGATTTTATTATTCTATTTTAATATAAGGATGTTTTAAAATAGTGGAAGGCACACGTGAATCTGAAATGCAAGTACCATCGCACATAATTATTTTAGAATATGGTTTTGACGGTAGGAAAAGTTCTGATAGAACATGGAAATACACTCGACCGACTGCGTGTGTTAATGTTGGCAGTCAACAACTTGACTTCAGTATTATTTTCCCGACCATGCATATGTGTACTGCACATTCGCGGAATGCAATCTCGTTGAAGCACAAGCACACATGCACATCTGATTACTCGAATTATCGAAATTGCACGGCGACTTTCATTAACTAAAGAAAATTACATGTCATTTATTCATTTAGACCCTAATTTAGACCCTATTTAAAATTTTTATTTTAAATCAATTTTGATAGAAGTAGATGTCAAACTGTTAAATTTATTAAAATCGTGCATAATTATCATTAAATATATTATCTATTATTGATTTATTTTATTCTTTTATGATTCAAATTTGTATTTTAATTAAAAAGAATTTTATTAGTTCGAAAAAAATAGATTTTAATTATTTACGAGAAATAAATTAAATATAATTAATATTAGATTATAAAAGATTTAAAATAATTTAAACAATTCTTAATTTTAAAAAATCCTAATAACCTTGTTGTTTTTAATATGAAAATAGAACGAACTCCCCCAATAATATCACAAAACGTTAAATAAAAAAGGGCTAATAGGAGTTAGCGCGGAAGTCAATGCGCAATAAAATCGAAAAACGATTTAATGTATCTTTGAATTAATTTAATATGATGACATTCGAATTATAATAACCTTTATCGTATGTTTCGGCTAACTTTTTAGCCATCTTTAACGTATAACAATGAAGAGATGGAGCTTCAACACAAAAATTATATAAAGTATCATGCTGCGGTCACTCAATAGAAAGCTCATATATTGGTCCAATGCAATGTAGAGCAAGTCCTATGCAGTTTGGAGGCTGGATGATGATAGTTGGTAACGTGTATCTTTAAGTTAAACGAAATGTAACAATACGTTCACAAAATGAACGTAACTTATTGTTTTTAATGTTCCGTGAAAGAAATAATAGGTTCTTTAAAGAGTATGAAGTTAATTGTTTTTTAATGAAAAATGCGAGGAAAAAGTCTATCTAATTCAAACTTCAACTTATTCTTATAAATTTGAAAGTCTCAAGTATGTGGAGATTTTATCGAATCCACTCATGCGGATTGTTATGACACTTATTGACGATGAGAGTAGCTGAAACGGTGATTTTATTAATGGATCACGAAATCCCATTTTCCCGCGTGAATAATGCTTGCTACCGTTTTCGATTGCCAATCATAGATAATTGCAAATTGTCTCTCATCATCGTATGAACTGTGTTAAAGATTTCGCAGTCTATAAATCTCGCATGTTAATTAAAGCGACCAAACGTGTTCTCAAAAATTTCAGAAAATACAGCTATATCAAGATACCCTAATTAGTTTCACATTTTTTTCGAAGGAGAAATTGATACAAAATTTTTTAAAGAATTCTACGGTTTTCCTTACAAAACATTATAAAATGAAAAAGTATTGCGATTATTATTATAAACACTCTCTAAAAAAAATCTCTTTCTCTAAAAATAATATATAGATAATATTATTCTATTTATAATGTCTTATAAATATTTAAAATTATTATTGTATAATAATATATTACCTCTCTCAATAATTGTACACGAGAACATTCTGTTATCAAACCGCGTTATCGATCGAATGTGAGACTAAATTGATGTCGCCGCCAAAATGGATCGTGGAGGATATTATTAGGGAGGCTATATAGGGTGACAGAACGCGTTTCGCTGCGTAATGGCGCAAAATACGCTATGGATACTGCAGTAAAAATAGCAGATTCTGCTCGCCATACTATACGTGGGAGTAAAGAGGACATTCGCGTTCGTATAATGGCTTAAGGAGATAAGAGGATTTCACGCGAGCGAGCATTTACCATTTCTGTCGAAATATACGACGACGCCAGTAGACGCACGATGCGTGAATATGCGTTTCAAGTCTTGATTGCTGCACTAAACTTGCGAATGTAACTGTCGTTTGTTCATTCTTATCATTTCGTCGCATAAATCGAGTTCGAGAAATTTTACGCTGACAAGACATTTACACCTTGAACTTGAATTTGAATTCATAAGTACGCATAGCAGTCATATACAGTCTGTCTCATAATTGCGTTGGCTTAATTTCTGGTTTAAAAATTATTTTTTTTACTAAATAAAAATATGACGTTAAAGTACTCTTAAAGCACTACAGCGCATTTACTTAACATTTTGTATAATCTCCATCAATAGCGAGTACAGCCTCACATCTTTTGGGCATACTTTCCATAATCTAGAGGAAATGGAAATCAGAAAATAATATTCAAACTTTGGACTGGCCCTTATCACTGTTAATTCCTTTGGGTCATTTTTAACTATTCTATAAGTCGCCACTGCTCCTACTCAATATATTTTTAATTTTTACACCTTGTTTTAGTTAAATTAACGACAAATGTGGTCATTTTGACACACACATGGTTAAATGTTAACCAATGTTCTAATTAAGTGACGACATATTGGGTAGGAGTAGTGGCGACCTATAGAATAGTTAAAAATGATCCAAAGGAATTAACAGGGTACAGTTCTCAGATATTAATTCAATTGAAAATGTTTGGGCTCTTGTAAAGCTAAGACTTCGAGGTAAACGTGTGTTTACATTGAAACAACTATCTTACGAAATTAGGAAAATATGAAAGTCATTACCTCTAGGTTACACGAAAAAGTTGGTGGAAAGTATGGCCAAAAAATGTCAGGCTGTACTCGCTAATAATAGAGACCCTGTAATCAGAGTCTGGCCATAAGGCGATTTGGTCAAAATCCTGCGAGAGAGAAGGATATACATTCACTATTGCTTTCTCTTTCTGTTTCTCTTGTTTTTGACCAGAAATGGCGGACCAATCAAAAGTTGCTACCGTCAGACTCTGATTACAGGGTCTCTAACTAATGATGAAGATTATACAGAATATTAAGTAAGTGCGCCGTAGTGCTTTAAGAGTACTTTAACGTCCTATTTTTATTTTGTAAAAAAAATTTTTTTTTCCAGAAATTAAGCCAACGCTATTGTGGGGAACAGACCGTATAATTTTTTCACATAAATAAATACAGCAGTGTGAAAGACTATTAAATAAAAATTTAATATTACTAAGTATTCTCTTAAGTATTCTCTATTTTATACCAAATATTTAAAATATTTTTTTGAAAGTTGACGAAGTAGCCTTTCTAATAAAAAAAATTTGTTTCTAAAATTATCAAGAACTTGCTTAAAATTTCGCACGATATGTTTAAATAAACTTGTTAAAGTAATTTATTAAGTTGACAAAGTCTTTTATTAGTCTAAAGTCTTGTTAGAGTTTTTATCTGGGCTATTTATTTTCATGAATGTAATCGAACACACACATGGACGGAGTTCCACTCACCGTTAACGGCGTGGAGCTCCGTGGGCACCGCGAAGTGTGCCGTGTGAAGGGCTAGCTCACCGGTATCGGCAGCGGCCTGCAGCAACATCTGCTGATGATGATGATGCCGAGTAGATGAGCGATGATGGTGCACGCTGTTGAGAACGATGTTGCTGGATGTCCGGCTGAGTGCTTTTCGTTGCCGAATCGCCTCCTTGTAGATCTTGCAGTACATGATAATCATCACCAGGCCTGGGATCCAAAAGGACACGCAAGAACTGATGAGCGCGTATGGTAAATTCACTCGAAACTCGCAACTCTGAAACAACAAAGAGTCGCAAATTATTTTAATTATTAATATGATCTAATGATACAATATGATCTAATGATACAATATAGCCTATAAAAATAATTAATGTTAAAACAGCTGATAAATTAATATAATAAAAGGTGCAAATATCTAAGAAAATTGCATGAAAAAATTTTAAAAATCTCATTTATTATCATTGAAATTAGAAGTCTTATTTAAAAAATTTTTTTAAATTTTAAAATATTCCATCTTTTATATCAACGTAGTTTATATTGTTAAAAGGCTAATGACGATTTCCATATTCATAACTCGTACATCAAACACTTTTTAAATATACTTAAAGAAAAAAAAACTACGTACCTCCGGGTGCTTCACCATGTAATCCAGGTGTTCTTTTGTCGTGTACCATCCCATGAAAATCGGAATAAAGCTTATCAGTGCCGGCAGGATCCAAGCACTACCGAGCATACATCCCACAGTACTCTGCTTCATTATCACCGTGTACTCAAGCGGACTCACTATGGCATAGTACCTGTCCACACTGATACAACAAAGATGAAGGATGCTGGCGGTACTGAAGTACACATCTAGCGAGTTCCACAGGTCGCACATGACCGTCCCGAAGAGCCATTTCCCTCCCGAGAGCTCCACCGTAGCATTGAAAGTCATGGCGCACATTGCCACCAAGAGATCGGCCGCTGCCAGACTGACGACGTAACAATTGGTGACTACTCGTAATCTACGATGCCTTCGCACGCTGGCGATCACCAGCATATTGCCCAGAATTGCCGTGATGATGATGGTGCTCATAATAATACCCTTGATTGCTACCAGCAATCCATTAACATTTTCGGGGAGATTTTCCACCGTCGGATTTTCCGCTGATGATGTTATATTTGTGGCTGTTGTTGTGGTCGCTGTTGTGCTGGACGCGGTAATGGTGTTGTTGATGAGGATCGAAGATGTAGATTCTACCCAAGGTAGACCTGTCGATATCGCCGCCATTACGTGGAACATTGGTGAATGCGTCGATGTTGGCTCACCGTTTACGTTGCGAATAACGGTTTCCTTTGGGTGATCCCTCGCTCGTTTTGGACTTCATGATGTTCGAAAGTCCGCGATGGTTAAGAGAGCGTCGTCGGGTGAATTACTTTTTTTTTATCATCGCGAATAGATCGATTATCCCTCCTTAGAAATCATCATCACGACACATATCCATATTTTGATTTAATTACATAACATTGTGATGATTAATATCCGATATTATTGTATATTGCAAAAGTATTTCAGGATTCCTCAAAATTTTTTGAATTTTGAATTAATTATAGATGTGTGTTATTGATTGATATTTTGTTTCGTTATTAAAAATTTAAAAAATATTTCAGTATTCTTCGAAATCTCTTGAGAAAATTATTTCTCGCTTCAAGACGTATGATTATAATTTTCGTACTTCTATCGCTGGTCCAAGCCAGTTTACTTATACAATAGCGAATACACATTGTGATGCCATAATCTTCTGTTAGCGAAAATAATATTGCATAGCATCATGTATGTTATTTCTGCCAAAAATGACTCAAATATATGTACACAATACACATATCTTTACTATGTATATATTTTAATCTTTTTCTTTCTCTTTTGCTTTTGATTTATTATTTTTATATACTTATTCTTTTTATTCTTAAGTGTATTCTCTTCAAAGATCTTTTTTATACATATATTAAATATATTTCTTTATACATAGATTCGTCTACACATATATAATTATTGTGGATATTTTCTTCTAGGATGAGACTTATCCTCCTCAATTTCCAAATCAAGTCTTTTGAGCATTCCTGCAAACATTTCATCATATTCTGCACAATTTAGTCTAAATCGCACTAAATTGTTTCGCGGTACTTTCGCACGAATCACTGTTAATTTTTGTATATCCATTGTGTTTATTGGTTCGGTTGCGAATTTTATCAATTGCAGAAATTTAGTCGGTCGATGATATTGAGGATTAAAACTCCATTTTGATTGTCACGCATGATAATAGTTTAATGAACTTTACTGTTCAATTTAGCACCATTTTTGATAACATATTGAGGTTTTGATGACACTAAGTACCTCTGTAAAACGACAGCCAGTTATATATGGAATGTATCGAATGCGATTTGTCCGATCTACTTTTCGATGGGCCGATATAAAATCTATCTCGTCAAAATGAATAATTAATTTTAATTAACTTGCTCCGGGGTCGGCGAGGAAGATCAAAGGATTCTCATTAATCGTGCGTAATCAAATTGCTCGTCTTTGAAAGAACAAAATTTAGGGCATTAATTTGTTTAATTTATTTTAACACTTCTCACGCGTTAATACGCGACATTTCATCAATAATTTACGCGATAATGCAGTTTGAATTTCGTGAAAATTTCACAAAATAGGATATCACTAACGTCAATGATTAAAGATTAACACACCTAATCTTTCACTTTAAACTTGAATGCGCGATATACTTGTTAAAACACTTGTTAAATACTTGTACTTGCACGAGATAGATGATGGATATTTATACGCGAAGGCCTCTCGGAACTTTCAGCTATCTAAATGTTTCAGTGGATATATGTGTTACAGGCGATACCATTAAGAGAGGATTTACTTGCGGATAAACCTCTATATAATGCAATCGCCTCTAGCTAGTAGCTAGCTATAATTATACGAGAGAGGGACAGAGAGATACATTTCTTAGCAAATTGTTATAATCTAGAGCTATGTCTAGAATAGATCGATATCAGGGTGTCTAATAAAAGCGTTTCAAGAGCATTTGTACTTGTGAGCAAAGCTCACTTGAGTTATAATGGCGAGAATGTATCAATTTGTGCAAGCGTCGCAACGGATGCATCGTCACGACCGATGCTGTATATTCAGCTATTCGTAATTGTCAGTCTTGTTTGTGAAACTACTTCCGTATATATTAACTTGACATATATTAATAATAATAATGAGAAAAACATAATATAGACGCGAAATATAATAAATAAAGCTTCTCTCGCGAGAATTTCAAACAACGCATAGTCACGCGAATCGTAACTCGAGGATTATATGAATCATAATTATCAGTCACGTTGTCGCTCTTAAAAGGAAACCGGCGTAACTGAACAGCGTAGCGAGATGAGAATACTTTATCCTATTTTACTTCTCGACATTACAAAACAACACTATATTGTCCGGATGCGATATAATTGCACGACTGTATATCAGTAGTCAACATAATGAAACATCGGGTGGATTCTCAAGATGCTCGTTCGCTCGCGGCGATCTTTAATTACTACGTCATCGGTGGAATGGTGACACAGTGGCAGCATATTAAAGGCGAAAGGAGGTTAATAACTTTCCGGTTCTTGCGGCAGAAATATTTAGAATGGGGGAAAGAAGGGTACTTCCTCATTTCTCGAATAACAATCGTCCAACGCATTCTGACGAGAGATTCTCGGCTGATCTTTCGTATATATAACGGTAATAATTATTTTCTGTGATAACAAGTACAAATTTAGAATATAAGAATGTTGTAAGATAAAAAGTGTAATGAACGAATGTTGCATACAAGTTCACGAAGTTAAAAAATCCCTTGTTAAATTTTTATATAATATAACTGTTTTATATTAAGTATAAAATAATAAACGTACTCTCTCTTATTCGAGTTTAATGGAATAAGCTTATTTTGTTCGAAGTATTCGAAAATATTTTTAACGGAAGAATCATAAAATTTTCTGTAACTCTTGTTTTTACTGTTTACTGAAAGAATTTGACTTTTACGAGAAATATTCAAACAGTTGTACAGAGATTTATTACATCTTAAAATCTCCTTTAAATCTTTTATTTCAAGTTTTATGCCAAGAATTTTACTTTTAAAGGAAATATTTGAGATGTGTTCAGAGGGATTTTCAAACGTTCTTTGCATAATTTTTACATTAAAGATTTGTACTTATTATTTAGAGAAGACTTATCCTAAGGATATCGATGTCGCTTTCACATTTGCAATTTAAATGGATACTATTACGTCATGAATTCTTTTAATGGGAGACGAATCCTCGGTATCGCAAAATTTAGATCGCCCTCGATTCGAAGCTTCGCTTACCCCTTAGTAATTACAAGACAAGGCAAAAGTAAAGAAAAACTTTTAATCAGGCAGCGGCTTCCACTTAAAACGATTCGTCTCGTGAAACTCGGCTGTGATTTATTCTAAAAAGGAAAATTGGAATATCCCCAATTATGAAAAGCGATCAGATCAGATTATTAAATATTACACACAGTGTAAATTAAGAAATTAAATTAAAATAATTTGAAAAAGAAATTAATGTAACTTTTTTTCGTAAACTAATTAATTGCAATAAAATAAAAATATGTAACTATAAAAAAATAATTCGCGAATCAAATTGTATTTGATTTGACATAAATGATTGTTTAAAAGAATAAGCATATTGCCTCACATTGTATTGCAAATTAATTTCAGAATTGAAAAATAAATGTATATAAAGAGTGTCCCAGACCTACTGCACCACCTGCTAATGAGAAATTCCTAAAGTCGTTTAGAGACGAAAATCCTAATATCAAAATATTGAGACTACAATAGTTTTTGAATGGGAAACGCATTTAAAGATGGCCAATCAGATTGTTCAAAATTCGCATTTAAGTCCGTTGCATAAGTGTCTCTTTAGATATTAATGTTTAAATATTAACATAATTTTGCGTATACTTTTGAATCTCTTTGTAATTTTTCTTAATTATTTAAATAACTTGTGTATATGCTGATAATAACTATTATAGTCTCAACATTTTGGTATTAGGATTTTCGTCTCTAAATGAGAGAAATTTGCTATTAGCAGGTGATGTGGTAGGTCTGGGATACCCTGTATATAACAAAACTTAATAATAAAGTTAATTATTATTTGTATAACTTTTAAATTTGTATTTATATCTTTTTTCTTATATACGTAATATTTTAAGAATATAATAAAATAATCGAGACATTATAATTTTGGATAATTATATAGTAAAAAAATTATATCGTAAATGATTTTAAACAATTATATTATCTTATATGCGCGCGATAGTAGGAATAAAGATATAATGGAGGTATAACGAAGTAGATCTAAAGAACATCTAACATCTTTTTAACGAATTTCCGTGAAGAAATTTCTGACTTTCTCTATTGCGGAGTCCTTAACATCGTATCGTATCCTATGTGAATCCTTGAGTCTACGTAGCCTTAAAAGGGGATCAAATTCTTTACACAGGAGTTAGTAGATAGATAGAGGATACTGTTACCGTAAGCAGTTTACGTCAATATTACCGTGGTAAAACTAGCGCGTCTATAAAAAGATTTACATTGAAATAAGTTGCCGCCGACATTAAATTATTCTATTTAAATATTATACTTTAATAGCGTCTAATAGGAGAGCTCACTGATATTTTTAACAATGATGGCTAGAAGTAGGTAGTGTGATGCATTTTATTTAACGTCTTTGAACATATAGTTGACTTTATAGTAACTGGACGAATACATGATCCTTTATTATATTAATCTAAAATGTAAAATTGTGATAAAAAGAATTATTTCAGCATTAAAAACACTTAATTTATTAATGACTAATATTCTATTTTTGGGACAAAAATTGTATTAAAAATAATATGATTTTAAATATCAAATATATATGAAAAATTTATATTATTATATTTTATATAATTTTTTAACTTTATTTCTCTTTCTCTTTTGATATTCTTCATGTTATAGTTTATTATTTATATTAATAAGTATCTTTATAAGAATTATGATCTTTTTAAAAGCTAAATGAACTAATCAAGCATATTACTGCCAATGCAAATATGAAAATAAATGGAGTATATACATTTCTCTGAAGAATGTTTATACGCGAGTCGTAGTTTACAAATTGTAATCGAATGCTTGCGTGTTTATGCGGGATCCAATCTCGTGAGTGAAAAATCAGCACTCCCGCGAGGAAGAATTTTCTTTTCGAATCACGAAATTCGCACGCTTATCAGAATCGATAATTCCTCTCGACCGTGTTACAAGATCTTGAAAAAAGCACTTTAAAAAGTGAAAAAATGTGCTAATACTTGAGGCAGAAAAGCTACTTCAGAAAATGCTTCGTACACAATGCTTAAAGAAGAAAAAATATTTTAAAGAATAAGAAAATAGTTTAGTACACAAATATATACACACATATATTTTAAAGAAAATGAAACTCAGCGAATGAAAATTGGAGTTTCGAATTATCGCAAAAATATCTGTTATAATGTAAGTATATTCTTTGCGGTTATTGTAAAAAAACATTGTTACAGTCGATGTAACAAACAAATTTATTGGCCGCACAATGCATACAATATTAATGCAATCGCAATTTGAGCCCGTACCACCCGATATGCTAGAATGACAAATATTGTGCAAATTTTTCCCGCTTGGATTTATCAACAATCTTGTTTTTGCAAATAACAACTACGATCCGTTTCGCTTCATTCAATCAACTCGATAGAATGGTGGTTATTAAAATTGGGAACGGAGTTAATCAACAGGAATACGTATGGGAATTCGTTTCCACAGTGACACGAAGAAACTACAAAATCGAAGTATCGGTTATAAGGTTCAATATTAAAAGGACACAGCGCAAAACGTGCCCAATATGTAGAAATATTCCATCTCATATAAAAATATCCTGCATTTTTGCTTTGCTTTTTTACTTTGTGTTCAGATAGATATTATATACAAAATAAAATAATATCTCTGAGAATAAAATTTAAAAAGGCTACGAGGAAAATATTATATTCGTACCAAAAAATCTTGAGAAAGAGAGAGAGAGAGAGAGAGAGAGAGAGAACAAATAAAGGGTACAAATGAATTATTTTGTATATATAAAAAAAAGATCTTATCATTCTAAATTATATTGATAATGATAGAATTTAACGTTAAGCAAAGATGATGAGAATCTTATTTATTTTTTATTTAAAATAATTTAGTATTAGATTCATTATTCGTATTAACTTTTTAAAATTTTTTAATTGCCATAGATTAAAATCCTATTTTAAAGTCGATGTTAATCAGATTAGTCAGATAATAGATGATCAAATGATCATCTATGATATTAAATAATATACACAACTAAACATTGCGTCTATAATTACACTTAATTGGATAAGATTTTTTTTCTAGATCGTATACAAATTTCACACGAGATAGACGAAATAACCTGTCATCTGCCGTTGCGTCGAAAAAGTGCAAACAAAAATTCGTAAATTCTACGGACATCTATGTATATATATCTCTCTCTTTTTCTGTCGCGAATGCTATATAAAACTCGTGCTAAAACGCAGCAGCGGTGTAATCGTCGCACTGGCTCTCACTGGCGTACAGCCAGACACTTTTCGCTAGCAAAAGAGCGTGAATAAAATTATATGACGGAAATAAAAAAAGAAAAGAAAGATACTGTGCGGTACTCCGTAATAATGGGATACTGCATATATTTAAAAATTGGATGATACCATACAACAATCCACGTAGTAAATATGATGAAAACTTAAGGTATTTTATGACGAGGTATCCGCTTATTATTTACAATGCGATTTCTTTAGCGTTGCACATTAACTGCTAACAAATAATTTACCAGTAGATAATAATTATTAATCAGATTGTTACTATACACAATATGAAATAAGACTACATTAAAGTAATTACAATAATAATTATATCATAAAGCTATTATAAAATCCATCATAAGTTCTTTGGTTCCATCATGAAATAGCATTGCAAATTAATATTAAATATCTAAATAAAATCATATTACTGTATAGAAAGTGATTTGGAATTATTGCGCAAGCGATAAGTTCCGATATACGTGCATCGTTGCATAAAAGTAGGTCGGAACGAGTGGTGGTGCAAGCACCGCTTTTCATGGAGCATTAGTTAGATAATTACCGACAATTAACTGCACCTTCCGAGTGCGGTAATGCATCTTCTTCCTGGCATCAGCACAATATGCTACCGTTGATCAAAGTACAGTTAATAAAGGTTCAAAGTTGAATCCAATATAAGAACAAATTCTTTGTTTCATTTCTTGTTGTACCAAAATAATAAGAAAGATTAATATAATATTGATGTATTTATTAAGTTCAATAATTGTAAAAGATGTTAACAAATATTAAGAAATCATATAATTAAATTAAATAACTCAGATATATGATCTATATATAAATTAATTTAAAAAATACATGATTGCATTTGGTTGAATGATAAAAAAAAGAATTTTGAATAAGACTGCTTGCTGCTTTCAGAAAGCGTTTTTCGAAATTTATAATTACGGTCGAAAATTGGAGTACTTAATTTGATATGCTCATACTTTTAATGATCCGACTTTAATTACCAATTTCATTTAGTTGCTGTGTGTGCCTTGCAGAAAGAAAATAAAATTAAAATTGATGTTTTCTTCATCTAGATCTCCTGTCATGATTCTTTGAGAGAGATATTTTGTCGCTGGAATGTAATTTTCATAATTAACTTGAGACTCCTCTTCATGCAATTACTTCTAAAATTCTTATCATAAAAATTGCATAAAAATCAATGAAGTGTATCTCTCTTTACGCAATTACTTAAAATTATTTTCTTGAAAAGCGAAACGGAGGATCTTTGCCTTTTTGTTTAAAATTGTTTATTAATGAATGCCGTAACTATTTTGCTATTGTTTTGCGCGAATTTTTCACGTTTAATTACCGCGATAGTTACGCTAAAAACAAAGAAAGCAATTTGCCGCGTGGAAGAAATTAAGTAATTCTTTTATCGCGCACAATTACCTAAATGACCGAATTTTGAAAGTTCTTGAAGCAGGAAAGTGAATCATTCTCGTTATTCATCCGTCTAATTAATCCCGAAAAAATCAGTATCCTTGGCGTTTTTAGTTTAGAAAGTTTTTAATTAATTTACATAGCTGGCAAAAATCGGGGTTAACATTCATTTACTTGAAAATTTGTTGAATATTTAAAATTCATTTACTTAAAAATTATGATGACGCTTTAATGTTATTGCCGTATGACGATATTGTGTCACTATTTCAACATTGCTAAATATTATTCAGTTAGTATAAAAAATTTCGCACTTGCAGTGCATTATTTCTCAATAAAAGAGATTAAAATAGAAATTATTTAACAATGTAAAATATTTTTACAAGTCTTGCATTAAAATTTTACTTTAAATGCTCAGAGTTCTGTTTTACCTAAAACAGTATCTTAATTTGAGGCTTAAGATATTTAATATCGATAATAAAGAAGCTACAATTACATTTTTGCTAAAGAAAAATTAACTCTAAATTGATCAGAAGATTATCCTTCTCGAGGTACCACATTTTTCCATGGATATAAAAACGCATCACGTTTCTTCGTAGAAAAGCATTTTCATCGTCACGAAGAAAACACCTCGGCGTTTTCTTTTCATAACGTGCGCATATCTTTGGTCACAAGAGAGATAACCCGCGAGAAAATATTTTTAATGGAAAAATATCGATGAACCATAGAAAGCGGTAAACTTAGCTCTCAGGATTAATATTGTCAACATGAAAACACTGTAGATTGTTCGACGTTTTTTTGAATTGCGCAACATTTAAATGTCACCAGATATAGTCAGATGATCAAGTGTAATTATTTAATAATATATATAATAACGTGTAAATAATCTTTGATAATAAATAAGTGATATAATAAAAAATATGTAGCGTACATTTAAAAATGAATGAATACTATAATGCGTTATAGAATAAATGATATAGATAAATAATGCGCAATACGAAATAAATAGTATTCGGAAATTATTAATTATTATTAAACTATTAATATTCAGAAATTAAAAGTAATTCAGATTAGAAGTAATTCAGATTACGCAAATTATCGTGATATATAACAGTTTAAATATCATTATAGAACATTTCGTGTTCTTTTTCTCTTAAACCAAACAGGTTTTGTTAAACTATCATTTCAGATGGGAGTTATACTCTCTAGAGAAAAGAAATAAGCTCCTCTCCAGGTGTGCGGAAAAATCAAGCGATACAGGATCGTTAGAAAGAACCAAAACGCTTCCTTACGCGCTACCGAGTGTAATCTCGCTTTTGCAGCTCCCACAGCTCTTATTATAAGAATACCACATAGGGATCCCGACAAAACGAAATTACGCGAGGAAAGAGTCTTATTACGATCGCTCTCGAGACTCGGGGAAAATAGAATTATTGCGTGAGCTGCTCCACGAATCATTACGTGATCTCAGAACTCAAGTTTGCGTCCACATGCGCAAGAAATATATATTATAAGATATCGATAAAAAGATAAAGTATATATTATAAGATATTAAAAGATTACATTTAAACAATGTTATATATCTCTAGAAATTCATTACTAAATGACGAACATCACTTTATAATTTCCTACCTAAATATAAAATGTGCCTTTTTTTAAATTACTGCGTGATTATGAGGTAGGATTTATCTTGCAAAATGGAGATGCAAACGAAATTTTCTATTTAATTTTATTATGCACGTTCAACACACGTACGCGGACACACATTGAACATTAATCTACCTCTGACAAACGAACAGGAAGCAGAAATTCCTTTCGTGTAGCTTCAGCAGACCGCACTCAGTGGCGGATGAAATTTATCAAACGGCGCGTAATTACATTCTTGAATCTAAACTGCTGTTCACTATTCTATTTCTACCTACTGTAAAGATATAATATTGAACATTATGAAATTTTAACAAACGACGGTCCATCCAGAAATTTTCTCTCCGAGTAGAAGTCTTTGAGAATTCATTAAACAGAGTAAGAAATTATATTTTGGCACTTTCGAGTACAAAGTATAATTTCTAACTCTATCAAAGAGTTGAATGTCTATGAAAGATAGTTCCTTTCTCGTATCTTTTTCGGAACAAGATGACATTTCGGAAAATGTCAATTCTAATCTACCGAGACAATGTGACGAACAATCTCAATAAACATATGACTCACTTAGAGAAATTTTATTTTATAAAAACCGCCTTTGTAAAACATTAGAAACGAGATTTGAAACTTTGGTATTCTCCCATATTTTCTTTAATTTTGAAAGAAATTCTAAATAAATACAGCTTCAACGAAGACATTTCAGCGATGTCAATAGTTCGTGATGATATTTTTAAGAAAATCCACGAAATTCCGCGACCTACCCTACTTAGATCCTCGTTCGCGAAATCCCCGCACTAGATATATGTCCCTTAACTCGATGCAGTAGTTTTTCAGAAATAAAAAGTTCGAGAGGTCTTCGATTGTCAGCCGACCAAAGCGTACTTTCGTAAGGAGGATATCGGTCTCGAGAAGTAGGAATCGGATTGCGGATGCGGTCTCGCGGATTTTAACGATTTTGGGGTCCCATTTTCTCGCTTGGACAACACTTGCGGGCGACAGCTTGATTAAGTTACAGTCTCCCCCCAGCGTTACCAAAAAAATAAAGATTCGCACCCTTCGCGAAACTTAATGCTTGTTAAATCTCTAGTGCTTTAGTCATGATTTCCTTGCTCGGACGGTGCAACGGGAAATCGTGCGAGCTGCTCTTACCGCGATGCGCATTAGATATAACGGAGTCGCGCACATTTTCATTCATCGTTTCCGGCACATCGCGTCGAGAAACGAACGCTCGGCGGACGCGAACGGGGTGCCGGCGATTCGGCCGGCTCCGCGGATCAGGCCGCACTGTCTTCCTAGATGAGAGAGAGGGTCGCCTGTTTCCGGCACCCTCCGCTGATGGCGCAGCTGCAGTCGAAAACAACCCTTTGGGTGAACCTCGATACTAGCAGGTGCGTTGTGCCAATCCTGCCTGAACGCGAGATTTACCCCGATTTGTCGAAAGCTTTTTTGGCAATATAATACTATTTAGAATATTATACAAGTAGTTGACATAAAAATTATATTATTTATAATATGACAATTATAATATTATAATAATAATTTTTTTCGATATCATGCTCGATTCTTTTATATGTCACGAATTTCACGAAGTATGGATTTTTTACATGCACGGCCTCCATTTAGTACAGTGGACATGATGGCTATATTTACGAAAATTTTTTGTATCTTAGGTTTCCATTCTACATTCTGTAATTTCTGCAATTATTATTTCTATGCATGTGTATAATTTATAATATATAATTTCTAAATAATAAATATATTTGTATGTATATACGATTCTAAAATAGATTATATAAGTTGTATAAGTTTGGAATAATCAATTTCTAAGTGGCTATAATATCTCAATTACTATGCATCACACGATCAGGATTAAAGGGTAGACCTTTCAAAATCTTAAATCGGGCCGCGAAGGAACAACGACAAAGGGAAGAAGCGATCCTGGAAGTTTACGATCTCGTCGCTAAGAGAGAGACAGGTCCCCCGAGGGCAGCAAGCAGCGATAAACTGCGATCAGCGTGTAAATAGCTTTCACCTCGCCACGCAAGCTAAACGAGAGAGGGGTGATAAATCAGCTCCAGCTGAAATTTCCTAAGTATTTGCAAATTCCCGGATAGAACGCGTCGGAACTCCTATTTCCCAGTGCACCAACTTTCACGATAACCGTAATCCGCGAAAAATAAAAAATAGGGAGTCGAAACTCCAGCAGTAATAGGATCTTGAACAGACTACGCTGCAAGTTCAAGAGCTGAACGGAACATTTCTTACAAATTACAAATTCTCCCTTGTTATAGTATCTTGCAGAATCTCAGTTAAACGTCTACATGTATATTCGACGTACGTTCGAGCTACTAAGCGCCAATGATTTATTCGTAATTGTTATGGAACTATTCTAGCCTCTATTCCATTTATTTTGATGGAACATTCCTCGCTCGTTCAATCGAAGCTACAGAGTAAACTCTCTTCGCAGAGGAGGACCGTCTGCGATCTTGTAGCCGGTACGCGTAGGTGCATGCATTCACGTACTATCGCATCGCGTAATGCCTACGACATTAACGTTAGACAAGGCGCATTTAGATGCGGAACATGTGCCAGAGCAAACTTCTCTCAAGGCGTCATGTTCCACGAACAAGTTCGGAACAACCTTGCGCACTGTCGCACCAGTACCTATGGACACTTGGCGGACGTTACGATACACCGCTGGTATTACCTTGATTGTTTCGGCAACAACGAGCGAGAGAGTTGACGCCTGAGTAACTCGATTGTTGCGGTTCTGTGTTTAGGTGATCAAAGACTTCACCTCGAGAATATATTAAATTAATAATTAAAGTAATTATACTATGAGATTTCAATAATTCCTTATATTAAATTCAAAATTCGAGAATTTCAGTTTTCCTTTTAAATTATTCTAATTTATGTTCACGTGATAAAGGATTACTTACGTGATATGTGAAGACGTATTGGATATTAATAATTAAACTATATCAAAAAATTTTTGATTTTTTTTAAGTCTTTAAAAAGAATATTTTTGCATTTTACACACATATATAATAGAATGATATTCAATATTTCTTGTAAACTTACACTATACTTTTTTCTCCAGCAGTATTATGTTTCATGATTTCCCCAGACGCTGAAAAGATTACGTAGATTAAATGTCTTTTTAACTGCTGAAGGTTATCGGGTCGCTTTTAAAAAGTTTGTAGATATAAATATAAATGTATAAATGCAGAGATTATAAATCGTACAAATACATTAGGGGTTTAATGTATAATTCTGGCAAATGGAGGATGGCAATCAACCTCGCCATTGACGAAACTGACGGCATGTGTATCGGGACGAGGGTCATACGTGCATAATCGATGCGACAACATGGCCCACTGCGGCGTGTTTCGCCCTCACCCTTCTCGGCTGCCATTCATCGACTTGGTCGATGGTCGACCTTGTCAACTTGACTTGAGGAACACGACAATAGGGAATTGCCATTAGGAACGCATAGATTTAATCGCTTAACTTTGATATTCAAAATTCAAATTATTTGATTTTGATTTAGTTTAAAAATTCAATTAATGTAGTTTCAATGAACTTATGAATACTTAACCATACGTATTATTAAAACTAATAAATCGTGATAAATAGTAATAATATTGTGCAAAATTCAAGTAGTAATGATATTTAGAAAGCGTAAAACATACTTAAATCTATTTCTTCTATATCATTTTGCTATATTACCAATAGAAATGTATAAATTACTCCATAATTATTTTATTTAATTAAATATAATATATAATATTTAATTTGTTTAATTGGGAAAAATTTTTTTTAAATAATTTTAAAAATTTGTGGTCACTTGGTTGTGTGTACTAGAGTAAACTTGTACGAAATATCTACAAATCAGGTATGAAAATATTAAATTGCATTATAAAACCACCGATCTTATTTTGGACTTTGAAAGTGCATCTGATGGATGTTTATATATATAAATCGATGTACATAATTATATTTAAAAAACATGCAGACTTACTTCATTCTTATTCTATTATTAGTAATAAAAGTTAATAGCTATTTTGTGTTCAAAATAGAATTAACCACAATCATTAAAAGAATTTTATTAATGAAAGGATATTTTTTAAATATATTAACCACACATTGGTTTAGAATAAAACTTCTCATTTCTTCATTACCACCACAAGGAAAACCCTCGCTTATTCTCGGAAAACTTTTTTATATATCGTCCGCAGGAAGAGACGAAATTCTACTACGGTCAGCTTTACAGAAAGCTTCGGTAAGTTTACCATCATCACGGTAAACTTACTTGGAGCTTATCGACTACAGGCAATTCTATACTTAGAACGGAGGTAATCGAGGTCCTTATCGATTATCAGCATGCACGGTGTTGGATTCGATGTTACAGAACACCTCACAGTCCGTCGATAAAACCGTATTTTCCTATCCCGGATATGTAATTCTAAATATGTAACGCAAATTTTGCTCACTATTTGTCTATCGTCTGTTGGCAATCCCGTTTTCAATCCAAATTAAGAAAAATCGATATGGGAAATTAGATTTCTCAAACATGAATTTCCATTACTTTGTTGTCATTTTTTGATTAATATAGGAAAGATAAAAAAGAAAATTGAAAAGACGTGTTTATTCTACAAACTCATATTGCTAAATTTGCTAAATTTTCCTAACTACATTTTTAATTTTATATTGTGTTCAATTCATAGAAAATCTTTCTCTCTCTCTTTCTGTTTTAAGGAGGTTCGGGTGCTTCATCGGGGGGAGTAGTGGGACGCGGGGATTTCAAGGAAAACTTTGCAACAGCGCACTAGCGTTCGAAGTATTGGGTTGGCATTGCTCGCCGCGAAAAATTGTCTGTAGCTTTTTTGGATATAGCTGAAATAATAGATTCAAAAAAATCAATTGAAAAAAAAATCAAAAATCAAAAAATCAATTTCATGTTTAATAATTAATTTTTCTACGAAATGTGCGATAACCTACCCCTTTCTTTCACTCATTTATTTGTAAATATATTAAGTTAAAGTGCATATTTTTCTTTTCTTATCATTTGCATTTTTTCTTGCATTATTTCATTTTGAAGTTGTACACTATGTCATTTCCCATAAGAACCTATGCTAAAAAGTAAAATTTTTCGTGACCATGAAAA
The DNA here is from genome assembly GCA_003063815.1 of Aphaenogaster rudis. NCBI lineage: Eukaryota > Metazoa > Arthropoda > Insecta > Hymenoptera > Formicidae > Aphaenogaster > Aphaenogaster rudis. Next base: position 273,224 of record NJRL01000184.1, read on the forward strand.
ATTCCAAAAAAATTCACATAATTATATTTTGCATTGCAGAACAATATATTAAAATTTCATGAGGCTGGCTGCATTTTTTTGTAGCACCTGAACCTCCTTAATTCAATTTAAAAAATAGTATGATAGAATATAATAATAGTATTATCATTATTATTTATTAATGTGTTTCACTGTAATTTTGTTGATCAATTTTTATATCATATAATATTTTTCATTTATTTAATAAATATTTAATTTGTATTAAGTGAATTTAGTGAATATTATACTTGCTTATCAAAATTTTAATAATATTACTACATTAAACATAAGTATAAATCGATTACTGTTAATATTATTATTGATTTAATTATTTCGGATTATTTTATGCACAATTTCGCAATTTCCTATTTGAGAAAGTTATGAGAGAGACAGAGACAAAGGAGAGGAGAGGAGAGGAGTGGACAGGATTGGAGAGGAAAGGAGAGGAGAGGAGAGGA
>NJRL01000184.1:284470-300636 GCA_003063815.1 Aphaenogaster rudis
GGTTAGAAACTGATAAATTTTGTTTATGACTTTTTTTGTCAGATTATTGTAAGTGCCTTAAAAATCGTGGCGACCGTTACGAGGACCACCCTGTATAGCTCTTTTTCAGTTAATTATTAAATTTTATCTCTGACCAATTTTAATATCACAAAATTATACTTTTTTAGTTTCAAGTTAAATTATTCTCGTTCTTCACGCCAAGTTGAAAAATTATTGCGAGATTTATTTAGGCAAATTTATCAAGCTTTCTGAAAAAATAGCTTGCACAATATAGAACAGCACTGTAAAAGATTAATTAGAATCATTTCAAAACTGCAAAAAATAATCTCATTGTAAGCAAGAATGTGATTAAATCTGTTATTTTCAGTTCTGGAGAAGGAATCTATTGCAGGAATTTAAGAAAGTAAATTTGATGGAAGTAAATGGGGATCGAAAGAAATGTAAGTTTCTTTAAAACATTGTTATTAATTTTCTACACAGTAGATCCACATCTCCAAACACAGTCTATACATTCACGCTCTGTATCCACGCGATACATGAAGATCTTGTCCCGTACACATATACACGTACTTTTTCGTCATGGCATAAAAATGCTATTTGCAACGTTTTGCAAATATATCACGCATTAGGCTTTCATTATGGCGGATGCGTAGCAACGCAGGCAACTTTTAATTAAAAATTAACGCTATTAATGATATAACTGTTATAATATAACTGTTATAACTGATATAATATAACTGTTAATTAATAATTGTGAAGAGATATTTAATGCAATGAATAACTAAATACATATGTTATAAATATTTTAAAGGAGATATAAAATTTAAAAATATTTTTACCATTAAGGGGATCCTATAGTGAAGACCGAACTCCGACGCAAGAGCCGACTTTACTGACCGATTTACAATACATACATACGATTTACGAAACATCGATACATCACTACATACTACTACATCAATATTGCACGCATACATACGCACAAATTTTCATTTAAAATAATCTTTCATATTAGGCTTTCAATCTTAGTTCCAATTGCACGATATTATTCTTACATGTTGTCCCTACCGCGCGCTGGTCTCATTTTGTATATATTTATTGTAGAATTTTCGTATCAAGCAAATATTGTCGTCAACTTAACCAAAAATAAGTAAAAAAATTTTTTTTCTTCGTTTTTTATATCAAGTCAACCGAGCGCTATAGATTTTCGTGCGTACTTCAATTCTGTATAAGAATTTTGCATTTCTATAAAGCCAATTAAAAGATTACTTTAATTTAAAAATGTCGGTAAAAGAGACGGTTGTAGGATCCCCTTAATAATGACGAATTCTGTGTGTGTGTTGTACGTGTGTGTAATAAATCATAAAATTAAATTATAAATTTTTGAAAAGACTACATGAGTGTGTACAGTTAAAGGAAAAAGTATTTGTATACTTACAGATTGATTTCGTTTCAGATACATTAAATATTGATTATTGGTAATTAATAATTATATGTACTTGAAACTTAAAACTCTTAACATGTTGCCAATTACAGCATCGTTTCAATTCAATAAATAATTGTTAATGTCCTGAAATATGTATAACAAATTATTACATCGAAATATGTATGTAAATATATATGTAATACATATAGACATTGAAGTTAATGAAAAAATGAACATATCTATCTTTTACCGTATTAATTTACCTAATATCTAGCAATGTTCGCCGCAAATTAGTGACAATCTCGCAGCGAATTAGCCTCTTCGTTATGTATCACGATCTATGAAACCACACTGCAGTAAATATAGTTATGCAACCTGTAAATTCCGCCATACGCGTGTGACCATGCATCCAAGATAACCACAATCTCTCGCAGAACGATCTTGATATCAATCTAAAGTTTATGGAAATTGCGCGCCCATGAACGATAAATTTTCTCATTCACGCTATTGTCATTAAAATACTACATGTTTTTTTCCATTGGGAATGTCTTTTTGTCTAAGGCCTACTTCAGACGATGAATAATTCGGGGCATATCAAATATATAAATTTTTATATATTTAATTTATTGTTTTGTTTTCTAATACTTGAAATATTTTTTCCGTAACTCTTTTGCGAATTATAGATCGTCTGAAATGGATTTTATTTCCTTTTTCTTTTGTACGATAAAACTGCTTTGCTGACATGATTGCTCGCAAAACCGCTTTAACGCCAGAAACGTCTCGTAAACATCGATTTACAACGTTGCACATTACGTTACGTTAGGAGGATACTAGCCGCTTTTATACGTAGCCTAACAGATACGTGATATACGAATGGATCGAGCCGGCGAACGATTTCGTAGCAATTTCGTATCCCGTAATTCGTTCCCCGTAAATATATAGGGAAGAGATTAGAAATTGAAATATATATAAACGATCATAAATAAAGAAAAAATTAGAAGAAATTTATATAAATCTCAAATCAATTTTTATTGGTACAAAAATATATATTTTATTTACTGTCAAAGTTTAACTTTTCTAAATTATTTTAAATCAGAATATCATATTTAAAATTAAATAAACCTTATAATTTATAGATTTGTATTTTTCCAAATTTCTTTATAAATTTCTCTCTCTCTCTCTCTCTCTCTCTCTCTCCTTCTCTCTCGATTTTCAACAGTTTTGAAAGTTAAATTTATTGAAGTTATTGGGAACTGCTATTTAATTTGAATTCCAATTTTTATTAATTGCAATTTGTAATTGCAGTAAAAAGACACGTCCACGATATCGTCCACGCTCGATCATATTTACGTTAGTGATTGTTCTGCATTCTGAAGTATACATAACTACATACGTATACCGTCTTCTTTGATCTGCCAGCCGATAATATAAAAAAGCTAGTAAAAGAAAAAAGAGGGAAAGACTGAAGAATCAATTAAACCTTCGTAAAACTAATTGTTTCATTATCACCAACCTTCATATCATCAACCTTTTCTAAAAATATCGTTTATCTAATAATAGATCGAAATAATCTTAGAAAGAAGACTTTATTTTAAAAAAAAAGTCAAATATATTACGCATGATATTTTATTCATATGCATCGATATAAATATCTTGATTGAAATGGCAGTAAAATATATTATAGAATATTTTATTGATTGACCGATAATATATATGCAATGAGATTAAATAATATGTAAAATGTATTATATTCTTTTATTATTAATTAATTTATTATTATATACCATATATATGCAGCCAATTCTTATTAAACATAAGAAAGCATTTGACAGTACAAATAAAATAAAGATTTTAAATTAATATAATACTGTTCCTAAAATAGACAAGTTATTTCTCCCGAAAAATAAGGATTTTAATAAACAAAAAGTTCTTTCTGAGATAAATCGATCCAGTGTAATTTCAATAACTTTGTTATTTTCTAAAATTGTGCACAAGACTTCTAATAATCATATGACGTGGACGATAACATATCAACAAAAATAATTCACGTTGCTCCATTCTTTTTAAACGTTTCCAAAGATAAAAAATTAATTCGATGCAAATTAAGGTCGAGCATTCATCACATTCATTGTAATAAATAATATACAATAAATTCTAATAAATATATAATATATGTTACGATTAACGAATGACGGAACATCATCAACATTCTTACATCTTATTGCTGTACATATAGGTATACTGTGTATATATGTATATATAATATATTCTGCTTCATCTTTGGCATTTTAATGATTCTCTTTAATAAGATGCCCTCATAAATTTATCTATTCCGATAAAATGATTTGTCTTGCGGGAGGGATGATACGTTTTAACATTTATACACGAAGTTACTCGAGCCTAAACGAACGCAGATTCGTATTTACAATGATACCTCGTTTATATATAATAACGCTAAGAGCTCGTTATTATAAATCCCTTTGATTATAACGAAACGCGCTGTCGCAGCGCAATTATGTACAAAGTGATCCCCTAAACGAATAGAACGGCTTTATCTCCCACCTTCCAACCCTTTTCTTTGGTCTCTTTGTTTTTCCCTTCACTTCTCCTCCAAGTGCGGGACAGCGTCTACAGAAATACCACTCAAATCATCAGATCCTTTTAATTAATCCTTTCATGCCTTTTTAAATTTAAATTATTCAATTAATTTCGAGCTAATATCTTTTTTCAGAAAAAATTCTCGAAACGCATCTAATTTTTGGTTAATTTCAGAGACGAAAAATTTTCGTCTAATCTATCCAAAAATATTAATAATTAAGGGCGAAAGTAATAGGCTCAAAAGAATGATCTTTTTATATGCAAGCTTCAAAAGTCCAAATTTGCTAAACATATTATACGTATATAATTAATTTATTATAATATTATATTAGTGTTCATACACATATTATTTGTGTGGGTTCAATTTCTCAGAAGGGCAGAAATTTAATTTGTTGCAAAAGTATATGATGCCAATCACGGCAAAATAGAAGTTCGCACACGAATCAAATGTTAGTTCGAAAGTTCATTTCGACGTTATCGGACCACCGCTAAAATATTACTGCTGAATCGGAACATCAATCTACCAACGGACAGGAGCCTTATTTACGGACCTGATGGAACGCTGCCGGGACAGAAATAGACCCTTGGGGACGAGCGGCGAATGTGTCCCTTAAAATAGGTCGGCCGCAGGACGAAATAGGCACGAGTATGGCGTACATACTCTATTCACACTCTCTTTGGGACTATAAACTTCTTTCTAGCAAATCGTATTTGGTATTCGTGAATACCTGATGCAAATATATGACGTCGCATACCTTTATGAGCTTAGCTTTAACTTGAAATTTTTTGACGAGTTTGATCTTAATTTTAATGATAAATTCTTTGTGTATTTTAAACAGTCTTAATTTCAATGATAAATTCTTTAAAATATCTGCTTTCTTATTTTTCTTTATATTTTATTATATCCCTGAATTTCTTTTTCAAATCTTATCTCGAAGAGATAATCAAAGAAGATCATAAAATGAAGACGCGATGAGAGAATAGTAAATACCAACGTTCCCATAATATTAAATTGATCACAAATTTCGATTATTTTTTTTGTTTCATCATCAAAGAAAAATATATTATTTTGTTCCAAGAAAATTGACTTTTTATCAAACTATGTCTTCTTTTATATTTCAAAAACTAAGTTCTTTCTTAAATTAAATCTTTTCCCCTACATTTTTAAAATTAACTCTTTAAGTTCGACATTTTATTTTACAGGCAATATTATATTATAGTATCGAATCGTTAAACATTTTCGCATCCGTATAAAAAAAAGAAGAAATAAATTTTTTGATTGGCCTGATTTTTAATTTTTGGGATTTATCTGTCCTACTTGCCGCTCCGGTCCTACCTATTTCTATTCAGAAGATGCTCCGAGGACTCCGCATTACTTTCATCTCACCGGATCGCGTGATCCGTTTAAATACACGCCTCGATGTGGACGTTGGTCATCTCGCTATTGCGCAGCTGATTGTTGACGTGCAGCTCGGATGAGGCGTTGCTGTGCACGAGATCCTGTCTGCGATGCACCTGGCGCAGGTCGCGCACCGGTCTGATCGCGCGACAGCAGCTTTCGAGGGTTTTGCGAAAGGCCGCACGAAACTCGCGATTGAAGTACGCGTAGATCAGCGGGTTCAGGGCGCTATTGAAATAGCCCACCCAGAACACTAGCACTACCACCCAGTTGCTGCTCTTACACGAGTCGCACAGAGCCGTGATGATGTACCTATATCGAACAAATATTCGCAATGTTATTGCATTGAAATAAATCATATAACAAAATTGGTCCTCTCAGAATTACGTTTCTTTTTTCACATTAAATTGAATTTTATTCAATTTACTAATACATAAGCAATAAACTTGCTATACAATTTTAAAAATTAAAAGATATTAATCTCTTCGTAATTTTTTATATTTAATAAATATAAATTAGTTTTCGGTGAAAACATAATAGGGAAAGACTGTATATAATTTTAATCAGTATACTCGAATCTGTAATAAATACTGTTGTGTAATAGATCATGTAATAAATGCCATATATGTTTTATGAAAAAACTTCCGCTTTCTCGATATCTTATAATGATATAATTATCGTTAAGCATATTGGGCTATACTTCATAATGAGTTTTTAATTGCAGATTGTGTATACAATCATTTGTTATAAGATTATGACTTGTCATGTGTGATACGATTAAATATTGAATAAATTATAATAATGTAAAAATAGAAAAGGATATTTATATATATAGTTTTTAGTTACAAAAGACGTGTAAAATTTAGTTGCGAAATATAATAAATCCATAACGATCTGTGTATATGAGACGGAAAGGAAGAAACGAAGTATCTCATTTTCTGGCGTGACCTACATGCACCTGACGTCGAAATTGTTTCCATCGACAAGGGAAGAATGGATTTACAGGCTTCCAGAGGGGGACGATCCTCCCCCTCGTCACGATCTCTCTTGAACGGCGTTGTTATACGATTTCTCTCCTTTATTATCGATTTGGAAGGGGGCAAATAATATAGAAATATAATATAAACTATATTGAATCGCTCAATGTTAAAATGCCGCGATTCTATAAAGCTAAAAATAAATCGTTTACTTCAGAATCTGCTCTAAATCTACTAGGAATCTACTTACAACTTTTCCATTTCCGAATAAAATCCCTTTTCGTTCGAAGAGATGGAAAATGTAAGAGTAAATTCCAAATAAGTTTTGAGAAACAGACTATATTTATACATACATTCTTGAATTTTTATTAAAAATTTTTATTTCTGAACAAAATGAGAATAGAATAAACTCAAGAATAGATTCTAAGCAGACTTATAAAAAAGATTCTGAAACATACGATTTTCAATGTTGGTAGAGCTTCTTGTAACTATTTCTATTTTCGTGTATTATTAATTATATAAAATTTCAAGCAGATTCCACGCTAAATTTTTTCTTTATTTTTAATATGTTGTACATAAAAAAGTACAAAAATTGATCCAGAAAAATAAATGTTACTTCTATAAAACGCTATAGCATCACCGTATTTTTACGCGCATTTGCGTTGATCGATACAAATCGAACTATGTGTCCCGTATTAGAGTGTATTAGCTGCTAAGAATAGAATGGCTACCGGTTAAGGTCAACTTTCTTTCTCTCTGCCCATGTGAATGGCTAAAGTTCTTTACACATTGAGATAGTTTCTCATTGACCGTCGCGTCGTTCAATTCCTTTGAAACTTTTATCCGCGTTTCTCTTTCTTTAACGATTGCCGGCGCAACATAATTGCTACACAAATCGATACTTGATTTCTTTTGCCTACTTTTTATGCAATAGCCTGCACCTTAATTTATTCAAGACGATTTTTCATGCATTAGGCTCTGCATTAGATCGATAAATTATAATCAGTGATGACATAGTACGAGATTATATTATATGTATTATACATGTAACGGTTGAGAATAATGTTTTTTTCCAAAATTTTTTAATAAATAAATGGTACATGTAATAAAATTATAAATAAATTTTTCTTCTCAACTTCTATAATACATTGTATTATATTGCATTATATTGTAGATCGTCCAAAATAGTCTTTACAACATTTATTCGTGTCCCTGTTACGTTGACAGATTCAATTTGTCTGAAGAAAATATTCACGTAGTGCGAGTAGTGACACCTTGAGATGTGTCAGACGGCGACAAATACATAGAATCGAAAAAGCTCGGTGGGCAAGAATGGAAAAGTGGGTCAAGGATTTGTCCCGTAATGAGGCCAGGCGAAGAAGGAGAGAGGGGAGAGAGAGAGAGAGAGAGAGAGAGAGAGAGAGAGAGAGAGAGAGAGAGAGAGAGAGAGAGAGAGAGAGAGAGAGAGAAGTAGAGTATTGGCTTGTATTATTCGGCGGAATAATGGGAACAGAGATCCGATTCTCGAATATATAGGAAAATTGATAGCCGTATAGTGAATTTAGCAGCGATATACTAGTGGAATCGCGCGACGAGAATTCTATTGTTTTTCCGACGGAGCGGGAGAGTTGGTGGAACCACCAACGATGGTGTAATGACAATTGATAACGAGCAAATAATCGAAAGCTACGAATTGTTTCGCTTCTTCTTTGCGTTTTCCCTTCGGTATATTCCGAATGGTATATTCGGTATGTCCCGAGATACCACATTACCTGTTATTACCACAATAGTGTAATCCTAATAATTCACGTTTTTTTCTTCATCAAACAATTGAGACAGCAATTGTGAAGTAACAATAATGACGTTAAATATAAATAATATAAAATAAAGAAAATATTTATAAAGAAATGTTAAATGTAGAAAATGTGGAGAACGTTTTATAATGTATTAATAATATAAGAGATTTTACATAGAAATATATTAATTACTATTTTGAAATTACAGAGAGAGAGAGAGAGAGAGAGAGAGAGAGAGAGAGAGAGAGAGAGAGAGAGAGAGAGAGAGAGAGAGAGAGTCATCAAAATGCTATAAATATTTATGCAAAACAGCTGGATATAAATAGTGACAAAAAGTCTTCTCAAATGAAACATCGCGGTTATGGATCACCACAATTTACTTTGATGTGGATCACTTGAGAGATCAAAGAGAGCGCAAAAGTGCAACATGATTCGAAATATGAAACCGGTTGAAAGTTGATTAAACTCAACGGAAGCATTTGGCTTTTCCTCTTATAAGCTCGCTGATGAAGAAGGATCGATTTGAATTATTGCGAAATATGACAACTGTGCTTTTCTTTCCCAGCTCTCTTCCGAATTATTGAACTTCCTTGACGCTCGCGAAAAATTTTTCACGAAGTAAGAAGCCACTAAGTGATTACATGGAAAAACACTTTAGTTGCGTTCACATATTGGGAAGGCCGTTAATGTTATCATCCTAGTTTTCGAGTAGAAAAATATAATTTTATTTATTATTTATTATTTTATTTATTTAAAATCGATAAAATTTTTCATTTAATTTTTCATTAATTAGTAAAAAACTAAGAGTATTTAATTTCTTATGTTAATTTTATATTTTTTATACATAATCTAAACTCACTAAAAAATATTAACATGTTAAATATTAATATTAAAAAACATTAAAAGTTAATATAATTCAATCAAAATTCGCTTGCATTTTAGATTAAACCTTATTTTACATACAATTTCAAAATTAAATTAAAATTTATGAATTTCTCTGCTGTTTAGTAAAATGATATAATTTCCGTAAATGCTAATTTACAATTTAATAAAAAAAGAGAAATAAAAAAATAAGAGAAAAATAGAAAAAAACATTCCATTTTTCATTCAATGTTTCAATATGAATCGTTTTTATCGGGTATCCATATAACTTTGCAACAGATATAACTGTTTGTATATTTTTTTCGAAATCCTGCACAATATATCGTGTCTCATAAAACAGCAACGTAACCGTCTATATCCATTAAATACGAGCGATGAATGTTTATCGCGCGCTAAAAGCCCGTAATAAAAGTTCTGAAAACTGGAAGGATAACCAACCAATCAGAAAAGACATAAAAATTTATTTTTTCTGTTTCAAATGTATTTTTTGTTTATGATATATAAATGCATTAAGGTATTAAATATTAAATATATAAAGAAAATATTAAATATATAAAAAAGATGTATATATTAAATGTGTAAATTTTTTATATCTTTTATATTAAATTAATTAATATTATTTTTTACATAAGAATATTTAAATATAAATAAATTATGATAAATAAATACATACATATTTGATAATACATAAATATTCTTACTTAAAACATTTTTTGCTCTGAGTATACCTACACATCTGCCTACGCAATTCCTTCGTTAATAAAGCCTGGCGTTTTATTGAAAAAGCCCTGTACTAAGAAGTTAAATTTAGAAATGGCTGACTTTCGGTCTTTCGTCACAAGTCTATTGTGACATGTCGTCATGCCACTGCGTTATACCTCGAGGAGAGGCACTTGACACACACCGGAACCACCCTTTCTCCGCTTCGAGGTGGTTGCACATAACCCTCAAGCTCTCTTCGTTGCAAATCTCCGGAGATCGCGGCGATATACACTACTTTTCTCTATCGATCGCGACTCCCTATATAACCGTCCGACCAACCGACTCTCACCTCCTTTCCGCGTTACTGCACCCTCAGGAATTTTGGGGCGACACGGCGCAATATCCCTCGGCCATCCGCTTTCGTTCGGATATCGATAATAATCGTCAAATGGACGATTTCTCGAGATTGACCTCGATTGACGCGTATCTTCTACAGGAACTTTCGGTCACTGTATATGCATAGCGTATACATATGTTACGAAGATGTTGTATATATAGATATGTTATAAAGAGATATTTAGAAATATAATTCAGGAATTATATATAATACTATCAGAAATTACAAATAATTGCTTATATTGTATGACATAATATCACTTTCTTGATATCAAACTCTCCGTAATATGTAGGGCGTCCCTTACTAAGCTCACTTCCTTTAAAGCGATTTTTTTTGCCAATCTTGAATTGATTTTTCCTCTCATTAAAAGGATAATATCGAAATACCGTGAAATTGCTTTTCAACTGCAAGCATTTGAAAATAGATGTCGGAAAAATTAAGCTTCGTAGAAATAAATCGATATAATAAAATTATATTCTTTATAAGATGCACGCTGCGCGCGCACAAGTAAAAATTTTATAATATAATTTTCATTTGAAGTTAAAAATAGAAAAAATGGAAAGTTTCATTGAAAACTGTTAAAAAATATTGAATACCGAAAAGTTGCGATAAATTATAATCTCTTTCCATGTTTTTGCTAACAGACAATATTTTAAATTGATTGAAGAATCTGTGCAACGAAAATGCATTTAGTGAAAGACATCCTATATGTGTTATGTAACTATACCATCAGTATGTGGCCAATTTTATAATTGCAGTTCTTTATATACACGGAAATTTTTATGAAGAACTTGGGGATAATATATAATGTCGAAAATTACGAATGATTGCCTATGTGTATTATGCACAATCATCCACTTACTAAATCTTCGTGATATGTGTATCTTACAATATATTTATTACGATGAAAGTATACTTAATTTTCTGTGATCATGTAAAATCTCTGACGATTCTATAGAATCTCAGATTACTTTGAATGCAAGAAATTCTCAAATGTCATTTCATACAATCATCTGCAATTTCATAAAATTACATATAATTTGATGAAATCACCGGTAATTTAATAAAATCGCGATCATGTGAATTCTTCCAAAAAAAGAATTAATTAGTTCCGTTATTGGATGATTCACGATGTTATAACATCATTAGTGATGAATACGCTTAATTTCAAATTTTCATTAGGATACACCGGGGCTATTTTGTTCACGGGGTTATTTCGCTCATATTAACCGCTTCTGCGCAATCGGTATGCGTATCGATAGCGTTCAGTACTTGCAAGATACTTTTGAGCAAGTACTGAACGCTACGCATACCGATACGCATACCGATTGCGCAGTAGCAAATTTGCTTAATATGAGCGAAATAACCCTGTGAGCGAAATAGCCCCGGTGTACTCTATATTCTCTAACATGTAGTTATAAAAATTCTTGTTTTTATCTTTATCTCTATCATTACTCTATACTTTCATCAATATATTGATATATTTTTACAGTTTGTATCTGATTCGGCAACAATATTTCTCACTCGAAAAAGTTACTAAATCAACGAGATTGCTCTATATTAAGCAATTAACGAACATTGTATTTGATGTACACAATATTTTCTTCTCTTCTTTTTTTTGCGTTTTTGCACCCCACATTGTTTATACGAAAAGAGGGCGAAATGAAGATGCATCCTACACGCGCTACATCTCTCGCGTAGTTCTATTTACGCTCTAAATTAATTATCGAGTTTCAAGACTACTCTCTCGCCGAAAACGTGCCTTTCTCTAATAATACTTCACTGAACAAAATACTTCTCTCCAACTTTTCATTCGAATTGAAACAGAACATCTATCAGTTTTTCCTTTTTTTAAGGAAACTAGTGTTAAAAATATTGTATATAATAAAACAAGATGTGTAATATCGTTTTCTTTCTTTAAGTTGCGGCGCAATAATTAATTTAGCATAATAAGGATAATTAAAAGGTTTTAAAAAAGTGAAAGGATTATACAAGTCCCAGTGGATGTGCGTGCGTCTCTTAAAAGCGCGTTTAAGAATCCCTTCAAAGATAACGTAATGTCACGCCAACGATTTACCTCACGTACGTAATTAACGAAGCAAACACGAAGCTAACATACTGCACGCTATTTAGCGGGAGAAAATAACGTTAATTACCGTGACAGATTGCGCAGCATGTATCCCACGTGATACACACTGATAAGAAAAACAACATTTTTGTAGCATGTAGTATATCTTCTGTTATTATCGATCAAATTCTGAATCTTCATTTCAGACTTTAATAAATATTGATAGAAACCGTAACGTCTTCTATGTATGTGTGTAATTCTTTGTGAAAAACTAACTTATTTTCCTAATTACTAAATAGAACAGAGTTCTTTTAACGCAATTTTTGTAACTCTCTTAATTTTTTATAGATCAATTTCAACTAAACAGCAGTTAAAAATGATTTTTTTCTGATTATAATCTATAAGAATTTCTCTTGTATGATTTTTACCTCTTTTATATATAATAATAATAGTAAAATAAAAAACACCAAAAAAATTATAATTATAGGAAAAGGTAGAAGCAGGAAAAGAATATAATAATAGAAGATAAATAGAATATATATCAAATATGAGAGAGAGAGAGAGAGAGAGAGAGAAAGAGAGAGAGAGAGAGAGAGAGAGAGAAGAGGAGAGGAATAGAATAAGAAAATAAGGCTGATATTAAAGTCTCATTGAGTCTCATTGCAATAAAACAATAGATATTTTCGTGAATAAACTTAAAGAAATTATATTGAATATATGTTACCAAAGAAAGAAAGGCAGCCAGCAAGCCAGAAATGCTGACATGATGATGCCGAGTGTCCTAGCTGCCTTTCGCTCTCTTTTCATCTTGCTGTGGCTAGTTATCGGCGGCTCTTCCGGCTGCGGTTCGGGTGACGATTGGTCCACGGTCGGCAGAGATGTCAGACCGGCTGAGATTCCGTTGATCTGCAGATGTTTATTTAGCAAAGCGGCCGCGACTTTACTCCTAAAAAAAACATAAATATAATAAATATCGAATTATATATTATAATAAATAACAATTATATAATTACTTAATGTATAATTACTTAATGTAATATTGTAAAATATAATATTATAAGATGTTTAACTAATATTTTTTATTTCACACACGTACACACATACAATGCAGGATTCAATGTTCTATAATATTAGTTCTTGCTTCACAAAAATGGTGCAATCAACACATTAAAGAATGAAATTAAATAAATTAAATACAAAGAATGTTAAGTAAATAATTTAGTATAAATAACATTAAATTAAGTATAAATATCTTCTTTATTCTGAAAAATAATTCTTTATTCTGAAAAGTTATTTTCCTAATATGCTAATTTTCTTCCTAATATTTCTAATTTTCCTAATTGCATCTTTTGTTCTAAAGTTATACAATATTGAATAATCTCTTTTAATCTCTTATACTCTCTCGTGTAAAGTAATACGCAACAAACGCACTGAATATAAACAAGATTACAAAAACAGCTTTTAAATATTGGTTTCAGAACGAAAGAAATGATGATGTATTGCAATAATTTGAAATCATTGCGAGAGAGAAAGAGAGAAAATGTCGCGTGGAATGTTATCAATCCTAAGGCCACTTTTATCATTGTAGCAAGTCATAACATTACAACAATTGAGCCATTCAATTGAACATTTTGAAAATTACGTGTGAATAATCTCCAAAGAAAATTCCTATAAAAGTTGTGTATATATATAATAGTTTTTATTTATTATATTCCATTATTTATTGCTACTGATTTTTTGCCAAATTATAATGCGTCTTCTTTCTCCTCTGTTTAAAATCATGTCACCGATGTTTATTCAACTTTGACTTTCTCGACCGCGAGTACGATGCACCATGGTTTTATCACCACTTGGCCGTTATCCAAGTTTACTTCACGCTACCTTTTCGACCTGCTAAACCGCATGAATTTAATGTCTTCCCGACGTACGATTATTTTATTATTACTTCCATTTTGAATTCGCCGCAGTACAATCCGACCGACTTGAACTCTGACCTTCCGACCTAGATTTTTCATCGCAGCTTGATGAAAGAATTTATATGAATTAATAAAAAAATTTTAATATTTTATTGTTAAGCCATGAGGATTATTTTATTTTCATCATATATATGTTACCGTAAATACCCGAAATCCGTCACTTCGCGAACTTATTAGTAAAAACCCGAAAAATATATACATACTCTTCGGGTATTTACTAGTAAGTTCGCGAAATGACGGATTCCTGTTTTAGTCAGTTTGTATATATATATATATATATATGTGTGTATATAAATACATATATATTAAATTTCATCATATTATTTTATTATTATTATTATCATTGGACGATAATAATACGTAATAATAATATAATAATTCGATGCAACGAAAGATTTAAATGAAAAAACGAAATATATAATTTCTTTGTTTTTCGAAAATATTAGAGTAATTCCTGAATTAGAACTAGAAAAACGCTACTCGATGCTGAGGAAACGTAATGTACAGTATGTGTTTGCTTTTATATATTGCTATGATATATACGTATAATCTAGAAAATTGCGCGTCGTACATACTTGTTGGTGAGCTTTTGCACTCAAATATTGCATTCGTTATTTGATTTGGTTGCTTCGCCCGCGCGATTTAACAACATCCATTTCATCGCACTTACAGCTGATTCACGGGCAAATACAACTTTGAAATAAACTCGTGTTCGAGAGAATTAATATCGCAAAATATTTGCAAAACAGATACAAACTTCAGTTATATCCATAAATCGAGAGAAGAAACATTTTAATGTATTTTATTTTATTAGAAATTAAAATATCCCCTGATAAAATCTTTAAAAGAGATATTTTATTTTATTGAATCTTTTATTTTTTCAAATATTATTTACATTTTTTAAATATTTATACACTGATATTTTTTATTTATCTACATTTTGAATATAGTTTTTTTAAACAATATTAATAGTATCAAAAAACGGTCCGTATAATCATCATTTAATCTTTTAGGATATCTCGTAAACAGAGAGATTACGATTAGGATTATTACGTTCACAATAAACATTTTTGCATTCACAATAAAAATTCTGAGAATATCGGTGATACAATTAAAATGCGAATAAAATGCCATAATATTAAAGTTTTCGAACTTTGAATTACTAATTAGCATATCCTAAATAAGTAGTTTACAAATAAGTAGTTTCCCTCATTACTGGAGGCAAACGCAATTAAACTTTGGTAGTTCACCGGCATATCCCGTTATGCATCAACTCAGAAATCCGTACAGATACTTTGAGAGTAGATATTAATATCTTGGATTAATATACAGGGTGGTCCTCGTAACGGTCGCTACGATTTTTAAGGCACTTACAATAATCCGACAAAAAAAGTCATAAACAAAAATTTATCAGTTTGTAACCGGCAACAAATTGCAATAATAAAAATTGACTAAACATTTTTTTTACCATAAAAATGCAAGGTCACCTTGAAATTTTTAAATGAAAACCCCAATTTTTTATTGCATATTCTTGTAGCTTACCTCGAGAGCTTTCCAAAACACTATAATTATAATAAAATATTTTTTCATTAAGAACTTTTGGAATTATAAGGCTTGAAGGTTCTAGTATTTTGACATAAAATACAAAATATCTTGTAAAACATAAAGTTTTCTGTAATGTTACCTTAATACTTTTATGCACAGAATAATGAGACGAATCAATTGGTATGAAAAAAAGACATAGTTGCTTTTAAGAAAAAGTATGCAGATGCATGTTGCAAATTACATATTCTTTCTTAAAAGCAACCATGTCTTTTTCTCATACCAATTGATTCGTCTCATTATTCTGTGCATAAAAGTATTAAGGTAACATTACCGAAAACTTAATGTTTTACAAGATATTTTGTATTTTATGTCAAAATACTAGAACCTTCAAGCCTTATAA
>NJRL01000184.1:300749-321720 GCA_003063815.1 Aphaenogaster rudis
GAGAGAGAGAGAGAGAGAGAGAGAGAGAGAGAGAGAGAGGGAGAGAGAGGGAGGGAGGGAGGGAGAGAGACTCTCTTCAGCACACAATATGTTGTAAATATATTTGTATTATAGTCGTAAAATTTACTCTCACTAATATAGATAATATTAATATAGATAATTATAATAAATGTAATTACAATAAAAGTACACCTTTTCTTATAATCGTCTACAAGTAATAATGTTTTATCATTTACTAAAAAATTAATCCAAGATTGATCTTGTAACTTGATAAATCGTTTGAATAAGCTAGTTCAATTAAAAAGTTCGAGATCAACTGTAGCTTCCATATTACTTCAGACCTCGGCAACCACGATTTTTAACAAAAAGAATATCGCACGAACCTCTTGTTTCAGCTGCGAACTCGCATCCGAAGTTACGCTCGTTCTCGAAACAGGCGCAAACTTGGAAGATGCTTTTCAACTATACTTTTTCTTCCATAAACACTCGCTACGGTATGAGGAGAACGTGGAAAGCATTGGCCGAAGCTAAATTTGATACTACACAAGTATGGAAAGATTGGAAACTTTTAAGGTTCTAACAAATAAACGATCAATCAATTTGGCATTTTCGTTAGTAAAAATATTTCGTTTTCGCGAAATTCGATCTATCACATTTAGATCTCAAACTACAAAGTTTTAGACGATGTGTTAAGTACTGAATTTGTTATTGCCAAAAAATGTGTTGAGGCATGTGAATATCTCAATTTCGAAAATTATTATTTCAATATAAATCTAATCTATCTTAACGTTTAATTTTCTTTCTTTAATTTAATCTTATTTTCGTCTTATTTCCTTTATTTCAATTTTATTTTTCTTGACATTATAGTTTTATAAGCATCAATAGATGCTGATTTTCGGTCTTAGATAAACTCGCGGCTGCATTGAAACAATACGCAGCATATTCATCTTCATTAAATCGAGACTTGCAGCCGCATTACGTTCGATCTAGAATATAGGTACATTTAGCCGCTGCATAGTTATGCGCGGTATTTCGCTGCCATACAGATAGTCCGATCGTAATTCGCGCGAATATACTTAAGGCCGCCGATAGCGACGGCGGTGGTGAAATATCCTTCGCAAGATTATTACGGCGGGATCATTTATCGTCTGTCTTATACAGTTACGTTAAATGAATGTTTAACAAGCAGCCCATGAAGGCATTTTAATATCGTGATTTTTATTAATTTTATAAATTGATAAAAATCACGATATTAAAATGCCTTCATGAACTTTATATATTAATTTATAAAATTAATAAAAATCACGTAAAAGACAATTTAAAAAATCGTCTTTAACTCATCTATATAACAAAAATCGATTTCTTCTTTAGCGTTTAATACTATTTTTATAAAATATTACACATATAATAATTATTTTAAGTATGTCTATATGTATATGTATAAAGCATAAGAATAAAATGTATGTGTATTATACAGGGTATGTATATATTATGCATGATTCTTTACCCAAGTTCATTGTCAGTCGATTACTCTTGACAGAGCAGTCGTGGTTACCATGGTTTCCATGGTGACTATCTTGGCAAAGGAACTCTCAGTGGTTTACCATTGCCTTCTAACAGGTGGTAATCAATTCAAAATTTGATATGTTCTAGGTATATTTGAACCCGGATCTTTGGCACAGAAAGCAGATGCGCAACTCTTGCGCCACGATCACGTACGATCGAGAAAATTCAGGAGATAATTCTTGAACCAATTTTGAGACGAAAAACTTAAATAAAATTTTGTCCTTAACGGCTCTGTTTCGGAAATACAGTGTGTTGAATTAAAAAAAAATCATTTTCCTTGATATTTCTGAAATGCATGGAGATTTTTTTTATGAAACTCTATGTGTGTAACGAGTACTCAAAGAGACTTATTTTGGCTCTAAAAGTTTTTTTTTCCAAATCTATCAATATCGTCCAGGTGAGTTTCTTGGTTAATGTTAATGGGAGAAAACATCAACCAAGAAACTCATCTGGACGTCCCTGGTGGATTCGAAAAAAAACTGTTGAAGCCAAAATAAGTCTCTTGATGGGGTAAAACATTGATCAAGAAACTCACCTGGATGCTCCTGATGGCTTCGAAAAAAAGCCACTTTTAGAATCAAAATAAGTCTCTTTAAGTACTCATTACGCACACGGAGTTTCATTAAAAAATTTTCACGCATTACAGAAATATTAAGGAAAATAAAATTTTTTGAAAAAATTCAACACACTGTATCTCCGAAACGAAGACTTTAAGAACAAAACTTCATTTGAACTTATCGTCTCAAAATTGATTCAGAAATTATCTCCTAAATTTTCTCGGTGTACTTAAGGATCACTCTGTATACCATATATATATATAATAGCCGTATATAAAACAGATTAATATAAAATAGTTAAATACAGTTATTTTTAAATTGAATTATTTTTAGATTTCTGAAGAAAAATACATCTTTTCTTGAAACATAATTTTCGTATGTTTTATAACAATTAATATAACTTTGAAAATTTAAAAGGAAAAGGTATTCTCTAAAAAAGAATATATCGCATTTCTCATCGCAAACTTTTGTTGATGACAAAAAACCATTCAAAATTATTAGGTAATGAAACGACGAATTTATATTTATAAAGAATAGATATCAGGGAGACCTCGTTTCCTTGATAGAAAGGAAACGGAGCCTATGTATACTTTATGTATAGACAGGCAATAGGATGGAAAATCAGTCGGTCGGTCGTGAAAACGAAGCAGATGGATGAGCTTATGATTGCGAAGCAAGGATATGAAACGAAGTATATACAGCCACGGGAAACGGCAAAAATCGCAAAAGACAGTCGACAGCACGATTTAAAAATATATATAGTATCTCATAAATCACGGTATAAATGAGAAGATATAATTTTCCATAAAAAAAGTAAATAAAAAATACGAAGGAAATATAATTACAATATTAAAATATGTGTATGTATTGTGTAATATGTATTATATATAAGATGAAATGTATCTAAAATATAATTATAGAAATATTGTTATAATAAGTAAAATTTAAAAGATATAAAATAAAATTAATGTATTTAATGAAAAAAAGATAGGCTTATTTTTTTCGAAGAATCTGGGGAACTAAATAATTGTTTCGAGATTTTGATACACCCAGTATTTCCGATTCGCCAACTGTACGCGCGACGAATTCATGGGGATCTTATCTCACTCGCAGAGAAAGCTCGCATCCAAGAAGATTCGATAAGCTGTAAGCTCACACAGTGAAGAAGTTAGGGTAAAAGCTTTTTTCATCCTTTGCTGTGAACCAACTCGACTTTACTTTTCGAAACTTTTTACAGATTAGATTACAAGTTTTCTTTGATGCGAATGTTCGTTTTTTTCTTTTTCGCGAAAATAAGTAACCGATTGAACCAGACTGTCCAAGATTTTTAGTAAAGAACCAGTAAAGAAAACGAAGTGAAAGAAAATTTGACTTCCACTTCAGTGATGTTATGAAAGAAGGATGATGCTGCGCTCGAATGGAAAGCATTCGGATTTTATCGCTAGTGAAGAGTAATAATAAAGGGATCGCTATATAAATTTTTATCTATGGATTACTTTAGTCAATTTTGAAAAAAGAATTTGTCTATCTAAAGTCAATAAAATTTGTAAAAGTTTAAAATATCGCTGAAATATATAATTAAAAACGACAAAAATATATATATAATAAATCTTTATATAAATATGTTTTCAGTTCTATAAATATTATATAATTATTTTTTATTAATTTTGCATATTAATTTCTTTATATTTTAGTAAAATAAAAAAATTATGAATACTTCTTTTCTTATTTTCTGTTGTGAATTATATGTTACTTTTTAAATTGTAATACGATTATTATGTCAATATCTGATGTAATAATCCGAACGTAGAAGATTACTGCGTTGCTACGTTACATCTCATCGCCCTGGGAATATACCACGTCGGTATTTTAACCAACCCTCGGAGCAGTTCGGTGACGTTTCGAGGTCTTCCGAAGCGAGAGTTTATCCCGATTTAAACAAGTGCGTCGCAAACTGCGCCTCGTCTCCTTTTTAAACACACATCACAATCTATTCCACGTGCGCTATTTGTAATTCTTTTCAACAAATCTTCACGACGCGCGTGACCTACTTTCGCGACTAGCCCCCCTCTGGTACACATCTCGACGAAATCCCACACACGCACACACATGGCGAATTGATATTAGCCCGAGGAGTTTAACTCGTGATGGCAAAGTAGGCCGTCTGGAAATCTCATGCGGCCTGTTTGGACTATAGTGTAATTACCGTACCTACAGTATGTGTGTGAGTGTGTACTCGTATGTAATAAGCAGATTTTGCTACATTTCATTTTAAAACTTACTAAATATACAGTAGATGGAAGAAAAGTATTTGTACAACCCACGCCTTTTGCGATAATGTCATGATCTGTCATGAAAAAACATTGCCGAAAAATGTTTTAATAAATGAAAACAATATAACGTCTTCTCTTACGCCAGTAAATAAATAACCAATCAAGGTAAATTATATTCGACAACAATTGGCTAAATTGATTAATTAAAAATCTTCTTACTACGTTAGCGACCATGGGCTTTGGTTCATTTAACGAGTAGAATTTCAATAATTTTTTATGCTAACAACAAGCATCTATAAGATCTTCCCTTCCCCGAAAACTGTAAAGAAATTATTGCGAAAAATATTATTACATGTGGTAATATTTGTCGCAACACATATATATTAAATGAACATCTTGAGATGATACACCTTTATCTAGGTCGAAGGTGTTTAATAAACTACAGATAACGTCTTCTCTTACGCCAGTAAATAAATAACCAATCAAGGTAAATTAGGGTAAGGTTGCCGATATCGCACCGGCTCCTAAATCGCACCACTTTGCTTATAAATTCAACCACTGCAATGACAAGTGCAGTGGTTGAATTTATACGCAAAGTGGTGCGATTTAGGAGCCGGTGCGATATCGGCAACCTTACCCTATATTCGACAACAACTGACTAAATTGATTAATTAAAAATCTCTTATATTTTAATATAAATAATATTTTTATATTATTTATATATTAAAATATAAGAGAATATTTTCGCAATAATTCGGTAATATTTTTCGCAATAATTTCATTACAGTTTTCGGGGAAGGGAAGATCTTATAGATGCTTGTTGTTAGCATAAAAAATTATTAAAATTCTACTCGTTAAATGAACCAAAGCCATGGTCGCTAACGTAGTAAGAAGATTTTTAATTAATCAATTTAGCCAGTTGTTGTCGAATATAATTTACCTTGATTGAAAACAATATATTTTAATAGAAAGGCTTCGCATTAACATATATTTTCTTTCGTGCAAACTCCTTCCAAGAAAGATGGATTGTGCAAATATATCCTTTTAAGTAGTTCCATTAAACGTTTTCGTACAATTTATAATAACTTCGGTTTCACAATAAATTCATGACAAAATTTGTAATAAATTAGGTTCATAATATATTAGAGAAATTTTCCTACACGAGTCAAAAATAATTTTCTGAACAGCACAATACAGGAAATTAATTTTCTACATTGGTTAATAATTACCCAGTGCTTAAAATTTGATTAAAATTATGATTGGTTACATTATCTATTATAACTTATATGAAATGTGTGTTGAGTGGTTTAGTTATACTTGGTAGTGTTAGTGTAGCTTAGTGTAATGTTAATTATCGTCTGTTAAAGTGTGCGATAACGAACACTTCATGATGTCGTAGCCGCAATCTTCGTTGCCATTAGCGACGACCGCGCGTAATTGAACTTCGATAATCGTCCGATGCGCAACTGAGTTCAAAATCATTAAGTATTAAAGTCATCGTTCATAATTAAGTCGCATCACTGACGACAATCGCGATAATCCAAAACCTCAAAAGGAGAAATAATAGTTTTATGTGCAGTAACATAAAGAGAAAACTAGAGTAATCAATATGAAAAGTAAAACTTTAAATATGTTAATATAGAAGGAAAACGAAAATATTAACGAAAAGCGATATCACACATTATCTCCTCTTAAATTTATTTATCTTTATTTTATTTATTTGACAGATACCCCCAATATCGCGAAATACAAGTGCATTATATCGGTATACATATTATGAATATACATGTGAATTTCATTATGAATTTATTAGAGTTTTAACGCGATATGCCTAAACACTACAATACTATCGCTAGTTTCCTTTAAAGTGGCGCTTTTTTCATTTTCCGCGACTCGCAAATGCGTTCACCGGGAATCATTGAGGAAAGAGTAGTCATCGCCGAGCCTTTCTTTAGCGGAGGAGGAGCGGATACCGCGTAAGCTTGGAAATTGGCGAGCGACATCGGAATTGCTAAAGCGATTCCGCCACCAATTCCAAGGCGAGGAAGAACGTGAGTTACCGTATATATTCCAAGCACTAGGAAAGCAGGAGGAAATAGCGACTGGTATTCGAGGGCTAGAAGTAGTCTGCTGCTGGTTCGAATTGAAAATGGGGTGAATTGTATGGAAAGTGGACCTCCAGGGCCGGATTTCTCACAACTGAAAATCTGACCCTTGAAAGATTATTTTCCCGACCTCGCGTTCTTAGGAAATACATAAATGCACGAATTTTTCATTGTGATGTTCTATGAATAACGGTTTGAAAATTACTTCTTTTTAAAAATTACAATTCGGAAAATTACAATAACAAAAGAACAGTTTGAAATGCGTGTTAAAATCACGGTGAGATTCAAATTTAGTTTTAAATCGAAAATCTTCCAGGATTTATTAAATTAATCCTAGTTTAGTTTTATACGTTTTTAAAAACGTTAATAGTGAAAATAGCGTTTATATTATATGTAATAATAAAATTACAAAGTAAAAGAAATTTTATTTTTGCAAAATAATAATATAATGTGAGGCCATATATTTTATATTCGAAAGAAACTTGATATTCGATAATGGAATTGGATCTCAGACTTCGAACAGCGGCGTTTGGTTACAATGTCGACGGTGATGTCTAAAGCTCAATTACCAAGGATTTAAGCTAAAACGCGTCTCGCGTCCGGAGAGAATTCCGATAATTCTTTTGACGACGAATGTCAAAAGCTAATTTGCACACGTCTCCGATTGATAAGGAACTTCATTGGCTCGCGATTTAAAAAGTAATTCAAAGAAACGGGGTCTGATTTAAAGATGTGCAGATTTCTCTTTCGCGACGATTCCTTAGTTTTAGCATATCAAAGAGAACGAAAGGTACATTTGCATTTTCCTCTGGCTTCTATCTATTCCAAGGAAAGAAGAATTTGTCCTGCTCTATCGCAAGACAAATTTACCGAAAGAACTACGAGAAAAGCCACTTCAAATTCAAAACTATCCAGTAATAAAAATGTATTACCATTTCTTTGTACGTATTTACTTTCATCAGAGAGACGGTTTTTAAGTTTTACACAAGAAAAAAAATTAATTTATCGGATAAATAATAAATCAAAATTAACGTAAACATATATTGAGAAAAAATATTTATAAATTAGAAAATATTTGTTCGCAATGATATAACAATTTTTAATATAAAAAAATCTGACAATTTTTAATATTAAAAAAGCATGTAAATTATGCACTAAGCTCCGAATTAAAATGTTAAGCTTTTAAGACTTCAAATTAAGATTTTAAATTCTAAAAGTTTTAAATTTTAAGACTTTAAACTTTAGATTAAATGTACTTTTCTCCCTGAAAGGATTAAATCAATTAATGAAAGTGTTCGTTAATAGAGAGCACACAATAGGAGATATCTATAATATTATGTAAAAATGAATAAACATATAATCTGCGGGATCGAAAAGCCGCTATAATAGTCATCAGTTACACTCGATGTCGATCAAACTCGATCACGCTAATCTCATGCATCACGGACAAAATTGGCGAACTCTTCGTGACACGTGTTATTATCGAGTGGCGGCTGACGTCGCACTGCGTGTCTGACCACAGTCGAGTCTCTTCTACTTACGGATAGTTAGATGCGGCAGTTGATATTCCGATCGATCTCTATAGCTTATCGTCTTCCTTGTCATAAACTTCGCGGAAACTTAAATCACACATGTATATACAGAACGTATTCTTTCCATAGAGATTCCTCAATCGATTTATAGTTGTTTCTAAAGGGAAATGTCCAGAAATTCACTATTTTAAAATAAAGACCCACAATAGAACTAACAAAAGTTTTATAAAATTAAGTTCCATCAATTACATATAGGTATACATACATATATTTATTTATTTATTTATAATTGATAAAGAATATAATTTTTTTTCATTTATTATCTCCTCTAAAACGTAATATGCCATAATTATTTCAGATCGTTAATTATTTCAATTTTATAAAATTTCAAAGAATATTTTAATTTGGTACTTTTAAAGTCTAGGATTCCCTCCGAGAAAAGATATAATAATAATAATTGAAAAATAAGAGAAAATTATTTAGAATGCAACAAGTGCAATTAGGATTTAATATTAATTTCAAAACAGGATCACTGTTAGTGACATTATTGATCGTTTGAAATTACTAGCAGCGAGAAATTTCAGTATGCCTAACTTAATTTTTTGTCGCCATCACACTTGAATGCATAGTTGTAGATGAGCAGCACGTGCTCCCGTCATAGTGGCCGCAACTATTGCAGCTACAGTTGCAACTCGAAACATTGAACTAAGAGGAAAGTTTCGTCGAAGTGAACAATGCAAGACATCGTGACAAGCAAACTAATAAGCAAGAATAAAGTTTCTATTGAATTTACGAATTTCTTAAAAATAAAAAGAAGAGACAGAGGAAGAGAGAAAGAAATTCGATAGGAAATTTATTCTTATATGTCACGGTTATATAGTTATGACCTTATCTTGGAATAAATATAACTTCCCTGAGAACACATCTAATTAATAATAATTATTTAATATAAAACTTTTCTTTATAGAGATTATATTTTTAAGGCGCATATAGGTATATTTTTTATAACCCGTCAATCGATATATACTCGTAATAATAAGTAACGATAGGTACATAACCCCCTTAGAAACAAAATTATCAATTTTATTATTAACTTTATTATTCTCTAGTCTTATTTATTGATTTATGATTTCTTTGAGAAATACACAAAATATTACGACGTACCCTAACGTTCGTAGTTCGTGATCTAACAATAAGATAATCAGTGCCAGTCCTGGGTACTTGGCCGCCCATGTGCAAACCCACTTTTCGTTGCCCCATTATTCCGTTAAAATTAAAGGACTATGGCAATCGGGCACATTTTTGTGCAACCAATCCGATTAACTCCAAACTTGGCACAGACACTCCTTACCTCCTCTAAAGACGTCCAGTAATTGTCACTTTTGTTAGTGAACAAATCGGTCCAAGGTATCTAAAATGCCCAAAAACGACGATGACCCTGGAAATTATTCTTTACATGACTACATCTTTGACGAGGCAAAGATGTAGTCATGTGATTAGCCTGTCGTACCGAACATAGCAGTACTTTAAATAAAAACTGAAGCATTTGCTGAATGGAGTTGACCGACTTTTTAGGCGACATCTTGTGACCTGACTCTGGTCGATTGATCAGAATGGCAGTGCCGAAGAGTCAGTAGCGAGTTGGTAACAGAGAACAAAGTGAACAGATCAATCAGAGCAGGGTGATCAGAATGGTTCGCCAATAACAACCATTCACTACAAGGTCCCCCGTAGACATGCACTATTCTCCAAACTTGTTCTGGGAGGGTGCCGTCCAAATCTGTTTTTGGGCATTTTAGGTACCTTGGACCGATTTGTTCACACACTAAGTAACAATTACGTCTTTAGTGGCGGTAAGGAGTGTCTGTGCCAAGTTTGGAGTCAATCGGATTGGTTGCACAAAAATGTGCCCGATTGCCATAGTCCTTTGGGAAAATACAAAAATACTCATAGTGCATATAGGATAGGATAGGATAAACAAATAATTTCACTTGTAAAATATGTTATGTTTTTGTTTCGAATTTTGCTTCAAATAGTAATCAACTACCGTATGGGATTGAATTGTTTATTCTTGATTATTCTTTTAATTATTTTTACACACTATTATCGTTTTCCAAATTGGGATTTTGTTTTTCAATTTTTGTAAAACATTAAGACCGCCTTTGGCCACCCCCCTAAATCGGTCGCCCGTGTGCGGGGCACACGTTCGCCCTCTGCCAGGACCGACCCTGAAGATAATCGAAATATCCATCGAGAAAACGCAATGTAATTTAATCGTTGAATGTCGATTTCATATGGCTAGGCCAATTTCCTTCCGGGATATTTCCGTGCAAGCTGTCGTCCTTTGCAAGTTCATATCCTTTTAAAGCTAAGGGTAAGACGGAGAAAAGCGAGGAGTAATGAAAGTGACAAGGCAGACGGGTCACGAAGTAAGTAATAATCTTTTAGATTAAGGCCGGGGGAGATAATCCTGGAAAGTTCAATTTCGAGCCGCTAAAGGAGCTATACCTCTCCCTTCCTCTCTCGTCAATTCGAAAGGTCTTACAAAGAGATGGAACTCGCGAAATGGAACTCGCTGGAGAAAGAACATCAAAGGATAATTACGTTAAACAGCTGCGAATCGCAGATGTCCCTTCATTATAACATTTTCTATAAATCATGTCACGTAATGATAAATATAATTAGATACACGCGATATATGTGATAGCTGGATGTTTGACAATTGTGTCGATCACAATATTCGCGAATACTGGATCAATAATTATATATCTTCCTCGTTAATCGCAATCAAGTTTATTTTTCTCAATAATTCGAAATTATATGAAGTCGATTATTATAGTACTGTCAAAAGTATAAATCTAATTATAACTAAACTTCCTTATATGAGTAATCTATGATCGCGATGATATTCGCGATATTCATGGGATTTCTCGGCAATATTACGCGAGATGCATTGCGTTCGTCATGAGCATAATAATTACGCGCGATTAATAGCAGTGATAAAAGCTATATGTAAAGCCAGTGACGTAAAGCTTATCATCGATAAGCCCGTGTAACTCTGTAATGTACTTATACGATGTTTTTTCTCAGACTTGTGCACTTATGATTGCGATGTAGAAATACATTAACGATAACACACCATTACTATTAATATTAATCCTTTCAATATAAAACTCTGGATTTACGTAAGTTGAATATTTTTTATTTAATTTTACGACGCGTCGACTTCTCGGACTTATTGGCGCTGTTTATTTTATATCTTATTTATTTTTATACATTTTAGCACAATATATTTTTTATCGATTTTATTTACAATTAGTAGCATTTGCAATTCAATTAGAAAGATTGAAGGAAATTGAAGAATAAACTAGAAATAAATTATAAATTTAAAAAATTCTGAATATACATAAATAAATAAATGTAGACGTTGAAAGAAATACTATATAAATGAATAAATTAAAGAAGTTAATAAATCTTACTAAAAAAAAAGAAATTAGTAAATAGAAGAAATCGTTAACAAAGCTTTCTATTTTGTCACAGTATAATTAAATATTGCAACTTTATCTTATGATGCTCTTTCTCGCGCGTAGTGCATTTGTCGGGAAATATGACTGGAGTTTCACGATGTTTAAGAAACGGACGGAACTTTAAAACGAGGCCGCTATTCTGTGATTGCAACCACGGTTCTTTCACGGACACATTGTGTCGACGACAACAAAACCTCCGCTTTGTCTCGCTCTACCGGCGGAAGAGACGAGAATCAAGAATGGATATCTTGCCTCGAATACGTTGCCTCAAAACACATGACAATATCGCTGTTATTGTATAGTCGAATGCATCATAATGAAACTGCGGGACATATTCTCTGATTGTAGAAATTATAAAATGTCACTGCAAATTGCATCTGTCTTGAATGAAAAGACAATACGGCAGAGAACTAATAATACATTGCACAATTTTTTTTTAATATTAAATTATATTCGGATTAATTAAAGATGCATTTTTTAGCATTTAATGAAACCGTGAGGCGTCGCAGCTATTTGCTTTTCATCTTATTGCTTAAAATAGCAAAGTGATTAAAACGATTAAAGTGACGGTGATAGTGTAAATCGCAAGTGACGAAATAATCGGGAATGAGGATTAATATCGCATGTGAGGGACGTTTATTTACAACGTCGTCTCTGGACCCGACGAATCCTCATTTTCATTCGAAACACCAGGGTGTGATTCATGGCCGGAGGATAGATGGTCGTGTATCTGCACCTGAAATTCGTCTGGACTTGGCTACTCTATAGAAACGGTCCACAACGGTTAGATTAATGGCGGAGTGTCAAGCGCGGAATTGCGTAACAAGTTCATCCCAAGGAGAAACGGATTCGGGATTGCCACGGCAATTTAAAACGCTTCGCTGTAATTTGCGCAGTAGCCTTAATCCGCGAGTTAACTTAATCTTCGATAAAGAAGAACGGTCCAGATAAAACTCGTCCACGTGGAGAAAATCGCGTTTGGAACCGATCTCAAGGGACGAAGAATACTTTTTATTCGAAAAAAATTCAATTTTTTATTAATTATTTCTATCAGGTTGATACTGGTCATTTTTATCGAGCTTCTCAATCGTTTTTTTTATTAAATTAAGCTCATTAATTTATTTCTTTAAATTATCGACCTACTTCCGTTTAAATATGAATTTCTAGGTAGTATTTCGGTAGTTCGGCCACCACGAAGAATCCAACATAATAATAAATCGCGAAACTTAAACCAATTAGAATCGCAGCCATTTTCATAGAATTCTCTACGGTATCCCGTTTCCGGATGGATTTCATAAATGCCGCCGTATAAATTTCCGCGGAATTTAAAATGGAAGCCAGAACAACTGAAAACGAGAAAATCGAAGAAATTCAATTACGCCTCTTCGCGTCGCTTTCCCTTCATTTTTCTGTCTTCTGTTCACGCTTTCTACAAACGGTATGCCTTCTGCATTCGCGATGCCTAAGATAACGAAAAAAATAAAACTACTGTGTTTTCGTGGCACGCCGTTCCGTTTCGATGCAAATCTAGCGACGGGAATGATTTATCGACGACAATTAAATTCAGCCGGAACTTGCTTTTTTTCATACTGACGGTGTCGAAAAAACCTTCGGCGGTAAAAATTGATCGCACAAATCCGTCGGCACTCACTTCAGAATATAGCACGAATTCCGGGAATTTCCTGGTTCCCGGAAATTTCGAAAGTATTTTTTTTCTGTCAAGGGGAGTCGAGAAAGAAATTTGGGACATACACGGGGAGAGATATTCGAAGGTGTATACTTTAAACATAGTTTTCTGAGCTTCCTCATATCTTGTACGTTTTATTTATTAAAACTACATGATTTATAAATTTTTTTATGAAAGTTGTTATTATATAATTTTGATAAAAAAGTTATTGTGTTTAAGATAAAAAATATTCTAATTACAATTAATACACTACTATAATTGTGATTTCATTATATTATTAAAAAATATTTGTCGTTATTGCACGTATAATAAAATAACATATGCGATTAAGTATCTAATAAAACTTAATAGAATAATATTTGCACTATTTAACAAGATTAAATTTTTTTCATACGAACAATAAAAGTAATTTTAAATTCTTTTATTTGTTATAATTACGAGGCAGTTAAAATATACTGGCAATTCATTGAAAATTTTCCTTTATACTTGTACGTGTACATGGGCAATATAGAGACATTACTAACTCGAAATTCGCCGCAATTTACATAACTCTTGTCAAAGTTCCGCTGAATCTATATTGTTTACCGCTAACTGCACGCAGTGACCTACAACTTCAAGTTTGGAGACAGGGCTTGTACTGAAATTGCGTTGGAAGTTTAGTGGCCTGCACTATGTTTACGCATCTCCCTTTATATCGTGAATAGCATTGTTTGAGAGTATGTGACCAATAATTTTGCAAAGAAAAAGTCACCTTTGATCATTTTACTTATGTTATAGAAAATTGAATAAAGTAATAATACAAATTAAATAGAATTAAAGTAATCCATTCTTGATTCAATACAAATTATGTGTATGTTTTAAAATAATATTTTATCCGAAAATTTTGCAACACTGATAACCAATTAATAGACTATTGATAATAATATGTATATATATATATATAAATGTTAATGATAATATTTATACATATACAGGGTGTCCGGTAATAATCGTCTCAGAATTTGTTTAATACGTACTGCAATAACTCGTAATTACCAATTTCTTTTGCAAAATTGTGTTTATTTATCTGTGTGATACAAAATTTGTTTAATACGTACTGCAATAACTTGTAATTACCAATTACTTTTGCAAAATTGTGTTTATTTATCTGTGCGACACAGATAAATAAACAATTTTGCAAAAGAAGCTGGTAATTACAAGTTATTGCAGTACGTATTAAACAAATTTCGAAGTGTTATTCAAGTTATGTCATAATTATATGAACACATAATTAACGTGTACTTATCCACGCTCGGTTTAATTAAGCGACTTGTGTGCATCGCGCGAAGTTCTAATTGCACCTGTGGGTGTACATATCGATTATTCGAGTATAAACTCTCTCCCTCGATATAACGAAAAATAAAAGTATACGAATGAACCGGAAATACTTCGTCTTGTAGGGGCACATTATCCGCGCTCTCGCCTGTTAATTAAAACTTAACAGGATGCTGCAGCACGTACATCGCGTCGTATTATGCAGCTCTACATAATGGTGCACTTAGTCCGAAATAGATTCGCTCGACGATAGCAGACGTTAAGTGCAAGATTAACGCGCCACTTATTAGCAAGTGACATATTTATCGAAAATTCTTATAATAGCAATTTTTTTACTTTCATATTTCTTCACCTATATATTTAATATAATTAAATTACATCTTTTTTCTATGATTTAAATATAAATGTTTAAAATTTATGTTTCTGTCGTTCGGTTTTAACAGATTAATGCAACTTCTTATAAATTTTTCTATTTATTTTACTTTATCAATATTTCTACACATTTAGACTTCTTTTTCTAAACTATCTTTCTAATAAACTTACAATAAAAAATTTTTTATCAAAATTAAAGAAATTATTGCGAAAAATATTACCTCAGCCAGGATATTTTTCGCAATAATTTCTTTACAGTTTTCGGGGAAGGGAAGATCTTATAGTTGCTTATTAGCATCAAAAATTATTAAAATTCTGCTCGTTAAATAAACCAAAACTTGTGGTCGCTAACGTAGTAAGAATATTTCTAATTAATCAATTTGGCCAGTTGTTGTCGAATATAATTTACTTTGATTTGTTATCTATTTACTGGCGGAAGACTATACGTTATTTGCATTTTACTATTCTTTCATTTTTTTCTCAAATCATTTTTAATTTATCTTAGTGAGAATTGACAATATAGTTTACACAATTATATAATTATTTAAGTTTGATTTAATCATACTTAGCTTAATTATTCAAATTATTCACATATATTCAGGAAAGATCTCTTGTTTGTGAGTTAAAAATTATTTGTGCTATAGCTACGTAATACCATTTGATTGTTTGAACAAATCAATCAAACACACACAAATTTTATTTGAATACCATATTTCTTTTTATTTTCGCGATATACGTAAATAAGTTTTTATTCACAATTTAATTTGCAATAATATTTTTCATCTTTTAAGTTTATATCTAAAATTAGGCAAAAGTATAACTTTCTTTTCCACGGTTCGTTATTTCTTTCTATGAATTTTGGAAGGAGTTCCTCGTGAGCAATTTAACTTTCTGAAAGTCTCGATCTTGAGTTAAGAGATCCCCTATACGTGACGGCTACCGGTCGTCAGACTTCTGAAGGCTTTAATACACTCTTTTCTGTCTGCTTGTCATTCGTGAACATCCGCTACCACCGACAATAAAAGAGGGAACGATAAAGAGAAGAAATAGCACTTTACTCTTTTCTGGCGATCGGCTAGAAGAGAGCATCATCGAGATCGATCGCAAAACTGTTGCACCTGTTTCGAAAAATGAGGATAAAAGATCCTTGCCAATATCCGTATTAATAATAAATGTCCTTCTTATACAGGGTGGGAATGTGTTGAAAGTAAATGGTTATTACTTTGCAACAAGTAAGCTAAACAATAATGAAACGCCATTTTGTAGATGAGACTTGTCAAATTTTATTACTATAAATATGAATAAAATATATAATATTTTAATAACTTAAATATACATCACACAGAATGATCAAATAGAAAGGTCAATTTATGACGAGCAATTATTAGATGGAAAAACAACAAACTTTTTCTTTTATTACATAATATAATCAAACATAGAGACGTTTCGACTTACTTAGTCGTCTTCAGTCCATTAGTTAAAATAAAATATTATTGTAGATACGAAGAAAGATAAAGAAAATGAAAAAAACGTGAAGAATTCGATCGTACATAATTATATGACGATATATAATGATTCGTTGTTAACATAAGTCATATCACCCTGTCAAAACTCGATCCAATATTGAGAAACGTCAATTAAATTGAAATCAGTAAAATCTCAACCCTTCATCGTTAGAAGGCGAAAAAAGGTGGAGTCCATGATATAAAAATACATCCACTGTCAATAATGTCAATAAATTATTAAAAATTGTGATTTTAGTCAATTGATGTCAAAGTTGAGTGTATTATAAATAGTGTTTTTTAAATACACATTTTTAAAAAAAGGGCAAAAAATTGCTTGCGCGCATGAACTAGTGGTATATGTTTTCAAAATGTTGTCCATCAGAATCGGCACAAAATTGCAATTGTTTTCGAAAACTTTTAAATACGTTGTCCAACAACTGTAGGAATGCCGCGAGTACATTTTCGAATGCTATCTATCAACTCTTCAGTGTTTTGAGACTGTACAGCATAACATTTGTCTTTGAGGTATCCCCAAAGTGTATGGCAACAGGATGATTGGATTAGGATATCCGAAATTTCCTCATGGATATCTGGAATAGCCTCTTTATTCACCCAATTTAAACCCGTGCGACTTTTTCCTTTGGGGGGATCTACGATCTTATCGCGCTGCGAGGGATCTTTTCTATTTATCTATTTCTTTTTTTTCTCGCGGTTGAGGGATAAATCGTGTGATACAAACACGATCACGAAAGCGGAAGGAGAGCGATGTTTCGCGGTGTGACAAAAATTACCGATTTTAAGCCATCGCCGCGGCCGTCACGATCTTTCGTGGAAATCATTTTACAACGGGAATTGCATGTTGCCGCTCGCGTAACATGCCGCTGCCGTTACCCGCTTTATCAAGATGCAGGCACGTAGAAAATGGCATTTTAGCTATCGTCGATAACGCGATAACGCGTGTGCCTTTAGCGAAAATGGCTTCGCTGTCGAGCGAGTATCTAGGCCCTCGTATATAGCGTTCTGCGCGTACACGTGTAAAAATAATTTCAAAAAGAGATACAAGCAAAAGAGTTATTATATCGATTTGTCCAGCCAAATTTATTATAACACTAATATATCGACATTTCAATGATCTGTTTATCAATTTATTGAGCTGATTCAATTATTACATTGATGTTTTCCTTATTTAACCTCATTAACATTATATTTTGATTTTTTTTAATGGATAATCCATAATATAAATATTCTTAAAAATATCGTTGTGAAATTTCACCACACCTATGTAGTTAAATAATTCGGTATGAATTTTAACACCAAGTTGTTGAGAATCTTTCACACCGACAATGCGGTGTTAAACTTTGATGCGATATTGTTTGTTCTGACAACATGCGAGGTGACGGCGCGACATGTGACTATAAACAACCAATCGCCACAGCGCTTGAGCAGTTAGTTTAGGTTATATTAAGTCGTGTTTTTATGTGTGAAAAAATTCACACCGCAACAATGTAAATTTTTCACACCAAGCAGACAGTGTTGATTTCACACTAACATGATGAGAATTATATAAACTTCAATATGGTGTTAAAATCCACACCATTGGTATCAAAATCACACCGATATTTTTAAAAGTGAAGTAATGAAAGGAACAAAATGTATCGAATTTTCCCACATAAATATCTTGCTTCTTTCATATAATAAGTTTTGTATGGGCCATCTTCCAGCCTTGACTTGTCGGAGTGCATCAGTTTCTCTCGGAAGATACCGAAGTAACAAAGTGAACGCTCATTGAAATTCCGGTCGGGTCATCACCTTTGGTTCACAGCTTTATGTTACTTTCGGGTCGGGAAATTTATCGACGATCGAAAGGGAAAAAGAGAACTAGCCATTGAATAATAGATGCTGGTCGCGTTTTATCGCGATGCCATTATTTATCGTCAGTTCATTAAGGAAGAGACGGTCGAAACGCGGTTCCTTCGAACTTCCTAAATCCCTAAATCTAGATGCTAGAGCCAGTCCCAATTGCCCAATTTAGGAAGACAGAAAATACGTTTTATATGTGATTGCACGGAGATCTAGTATGTATAATTGAGTATATAATTTTGGGAAGACGGTGCGATTTTCTT
The DNA here is from genome assembly GCA_003063815.1 of Aphaenogaster rudis. NCBI lineage: Eukaryota > Metazoa > Arthropoda > Insecta > Hymenoptera > Formicidae > Aphaenogaster > Aphaenogaster rudis. The sequence continues at coordinate 319,311 of NJRL01000184.1, forward strand.
TAAATGCTGTTTTATAGGTACTTAACTCGTAGCTTTACAATAAAAAATCATACTCGTAATAAAAAAAACTATAATCTAAATACGATGATCACGAGTTGCACGTGTTGTAAGTTAAATCGTTCAAATGTAACATATGCAAATATAAGTTAAATTCACGAGTGAACGTGTTACAATCTAATATATTCTTTATCTGGACACGATATATATATATATATATATATATATATATATATATTTAATGTACACATATTAATTACACAGGACCACAAAATAAAAAAAGTATTTTGTTCCGGAAGGAAGACCAACTGTTTCTTACATATTTTAACGTGCTGAAACAGAATCCGTTTCCCAAAAATTTGTATCACGTCACATTTATGAGATATACACGTGGTAAGAGGTTCCAAAATCACATAATTCACATCGCAAATTAAAATAACGCAGATTATAAATTCCTATCTACATAGAACCACAATCATAAATTGTAAACCAACTAAACCAAGTCCCTTGAACTCTCAATCCATAAACCTCAAACCCCCCTCCCCCATACACCCCAAACTCATATACCCTTGAGAGCAAGATCTCGAAATGATCCGGCCAGTGAAGGCAAGATCTGGAATTAATCCGGCCAGTTTTATTGCATATTGTAATTGTTATACCGACTAATGGGAAACTGCTTAGAATAAATTTTCGCCAAGAAATAGTCGTAAGAACCAAACGCCCAAGTAACGTTCATTACAAACATTAGTAGTGAAAACAAGTGAAAAACTGCTACGGATAAATTTGGGCTTGGGAGATAGTTGTGATGATGACTCTTTGAAAAGGCCTAATTGAAATTAAATGAAAATGGTCATGGGTTTCAGTTTAGTCATGGCTTTTTGACTTACAGGTTTTGATATTATAGTTTATAGGTTTTGGGTTTGGGGTGTATGGGTTGAAGGTTCAAGGGACTTGGTTTGGTTGTATGATTGTGATTCTACGTAGATAGAAATTTATAATCTGCGTTATTTTAATTTGCGATGTCAATTATGTAATTTTGGACCTTCTTACTACGTGTATCTCATAAATGTGACGTGATACGAATTTTTGGGAAACGGATTCTGTTTCGGCACGTTAAAATATATAGGAAACAGTTGGTCTTCCTTCCGGAACAAAATACTTTTTTTATTTTGTGGTCCTGTGTTATCAAAGGCAAACTAGAACCGACAAAAATTTTCCATTTATCCCGACGCGTGATACAATAGGTAACCATGGCATATGCAGTCACAAAAACCATGAGGCAATAGGTTAAAAGAATCTTTTTGTCATACTAAGCACTGTCACAATCATACGCGCACTGTATGTCACCACGATCACTTCTAGCTGTCACAATCCTATTCCGAGTTTCGCGAATTACGAATCAATGAACGTGATTTTTTTTTAAGTATCGTTCCGCTAATTATTTCATCGCGCTAGATGCTGTTGCTTACGTGTTTCGAGTCATCGTCGCACTCGTTTCGATCGATTCGGTAAAATAACGTTGAGTCGCACGATTCGTCGCGAACAACGTCCGACCTTAGCCAAGGATTATTTCGACCGCGCGGAATATAGCGCGGACTTATTGTAAAGTGCGTGTACTTCGAGGCCAAGGACTGTTTTGACTGGAATGTTAGCGAAGGTCGGCACGCTGAGACGTTCGCTTAAAGTCTCAACTCTTGTAATGTTATACATATATGTACTTACGCGGATATTATATCCTGGTAAATTTCTACATGTACATACGTTATGTGTTACAAATTAATTATTATTATTTAATTAATTATTTATTAACTAAAAAGTATCATTTTTTATTTATATAAAAAATGTTATTTCTGTATTCTCATTATATTAAAAATGATAGCTTTGCAATATTTCTGTTATTGAACTATTTTATGTTGCTGCATTTTACGTCTAGTAACAGTAAATTTTCTTTCTCTTTTCTCTTATTTGCTTTTTATACCATGTTTATATATAATATATAATATTTTACAATCTTTGTTATTATTTATATAACATGTTAAACTGTGTTTTATTATTTAAAAAACTCATTTTTCAATCAGTATTATTAAAATTATGTATATGATTTAACAAGTAATGTGTTTAATAATTTTCTTTAAAAAGTTGATTATGTTTAAAAGAAAATTACACGATAAAAAATTAAAGACATATTTGTATTTATTTAAAGGAAGAGAATCGAATAAAAAAGATAAACTGATTTAGATTACGCAATATTGTTCGCGATTATACAGGGTGTTTCAGGACCTCTGAATCAAATCCATGTTCTCTGACGTCAGAGAACATGGGTTACTTGACAAAAAATGATCCTTTCTGCGAGACCTATTGTTCCTCAGAGTTTGATGCAGAGGTCCTAAAACACCCTGTATATAAAAAAAAT